>OY720033.1:17302605-17435542 GCA_963082485.1 Eudonia mercurella | reverse complement strand
CTAATGCAGCCGGGACTAATGGCTTAACGTGCCTTCTGAAGCACGAAGGAGTTCGAGATGTAAATTTTTGGTTACACATCCGATGACCGGCCTTTGCGAAAGTTGCTTAACTGTTGGTTGGTTTAAACCACTCTTAGTAGTCTTGTCGGCCACTTTAGGTATTATAGCCAGGGGCTGTAAGGGTACCATTCCGATCAATTTTGATCATAATTGGTTGTTAATCGTTAATATTTTTTTATATAAAAGACTTGATTGGCTATAAAATATATTGTATAGATTTTATGTTTAAATTAAATTTTAGTTTAGAAACAGTGTTAATTTTTTTTCTTTTCAATGTAAGTAGAATAGAGACACACTATAGGTTTCCAAGAAGGTGCGCCGGTTGAATTTGCGTTCGTGTGAATTTATTTAACGCTTTTTTTTTATAAAGATTATACTAACTTTAAGATTAGGTGTACCTAACTGTTTGTAAGCAATAAAGTATTTATCTATCTAAATTATACGGACTCTGTTAATTTTTTCACTGTTTCCGTTAGTAGTTTTTAAACGTACGCAATATGGGTATTTGATCTATTTTTCATGTATTACCTTATCGATCTCACTCATGTTTATAAATAAAGTATTGTGTGTTCGAACGTCGCAATAGCTGCGTGGAGGCACTTTGGTTTGTACGAGTATGTAACTTTGAACCATTATCATTGCACTGGGGACGTGACAAGAATCTATTGACTGAGGTGTAATTTCGTGGTGACATAATCGAGATTTTTTTCTGTTGACTATAAATTAAAATACTATCATCATCATCATCATCAGCTCATTTTTATGTCCCCACTGCAGGGGCACGAGCCTTCCCTATGGATGGATAGGGAGAACGGTCCATAAACGACGGTTGTTAAAGACTGCTAATGCAGCCGGGACCAACGGCTTTACGTGCCTTCCGAAGCAAGGAGGCGCGCGAGATTAAAAATTTTTGGTCACCCATCCGATGACCGGACTTTGCGAAAGTTGCTTAACCTCAGCACTCGCAGACTGGGCGCGTTAACCACTGCGCCATCGAGCTCTTCAAAATACAATATCTTCTGTTAATAACTTATAATTTAAAATACATAACCTTTGCATTACTATACCATCTATATTTTTTGGTGATAATGATGATGATGATGACGACGATGATGATGATTTTTTTCTATTATTTTCCATTTATAAAAAAAAAAAAAAAATCTAAATCTCAAATATCAAATAATTATAGATAAACAACTTAAAAAATATAATATAACAAATATAAATATAAGAATATAAGCTAATTTTATTTAAAATTAATTGGAAAAGGTCGTCCCTCTTCAAATTGCTGTGCCCGAGAGAGCCTATAATGAACCTGTACCTATATTATAACAACTTTGTAACATTATGGCGTGCAATAAAAATATTGAATTGAGTATTGAGTATGGGTATAATTCATCATCACATAAACGCTAAACGCTCCAAATTTTTTATTAAAGTTTTTACAAATGTCTCTTACCTCTTTACGTATCACCTGATTTGAAGCGTTTTGATCGCACCTAACTTTTTCGCAATTATTTTACTGTATCCCATACACATCAAACCTATGGAATCAAACTAATAGACCTATGGAAGACACTTTGGGCACTCCTTATTATCGGTAGAAATTGATTTGAAGGTAGTATATCCCACCAGTGTAGAGTCGGTAAGCCATGCATTAAATGAGTAAGGTTATATATTAGCACCTGCTAAATATTTAAAGAACGATATTCATCATCATCACCATCATCGCCAGCTCATTTCATGTTCCCACTATTGGGGCACGAGCCTTTTTTACCACCACGCTTCTAGAGGAGCTTTATTCCACGTACCATCAAACTGTGGAATGAGCTGTCATCCAAGCTTTTCCCATTACGCTGCGACATGGACTCTTTTAAAAGGGGTGTAAAGAGATTTTTCTCAGGTCGTCAACACAAAAGCAACTTCCCTGATGTTGCTGATGCCCATAGGCGGCGGTGACCGCACACCATCAGCCGGCCCGCTCGCTCGTTTGCAGACTGTCAATATATAAAATTGGTGGTTGTCAACGACTGCTACTGCAGCCGGGATCAATGGCTTTATGTGCCTTGAAGCACGAAAATGTAGATACGATACCTAAGTACGTTATTCATATAATAAAAATAACGTAAGTACTATATTTATTTGCTTGAGTTATTGTATTCTGTTTATGGTTTTGTTTTAATAAAACTCTTTGTACCGAAGTCAAGACAAGTTGATTATATTGTATTTATGTTATATCTATATATAAATATGTGAAGCAAAAACTTTGTACCCGTTTTTACAAAACTTGTGCGGGACGGAGGAGTATGAAATTTCGCACACTTATAGTTTATATAAAGAAGGTTATCCAAACGTTAATTAAAAAAAAATATGCATAAAAAATACATAAAATCAACAAAAACAACACTACACACACTACCATGAATTTGACACACACGTATTGTTTGTCTTTAATGCCGCCGACATCTGTCAATGCCAATCCAAACTCACATTCTATCTTTTTAAATTTTTCAATGCTTAGGATACAATCCGTGCAGCCTTAATAAAATTACGGTCGAATTTCGGCCACTGGGTGACCACTAGTTCAAATAGATACACGTCTGCACATTAACATCAGACTCACAAACTATAAAATTTCCTATATAGAGTTTAAACTTTATAACTATCGCTTAAGGTTGAATATTTATTGAAGAATTTCGTCAGGTTCGGATAGTTTGTGCAGACGTCTGTACAATGATGCATCTCTGAACATGCTCTGAACGTACCTGTTTGACATATTCAACAGATGAATATTCTCATGAGAAATGTTGTTTACAAGTCATTAAAAGGCATTATTATGTATACATTGTTGACGTGAAGCGATACGCGAAGATAATTAAAAACGTACGACACGTTTAATTTTATTAAAAATTATGGAATAAAATACATAATTACGTTTTCACGGAATCATTTTATTTATTCTACATTTACATCGTTATTTCTTCGCATGTACGTTTAAATAAATTCCTTGTTAGTAGCATCCGATGTCCTTTTAATTTATTAGTTTATTTTAATTCGTTTATAACGCATCATTAAGCTCCTCAATAATCGTTATGTATGACACATCTGTTTTCATTGATCAAGTCAAGGCTAGCGTATTGTACTACATATACAGTCACGAGCACAATTATGTAAACACTTTTCCGTTTATGACTCTTATCTAACTGCATTAAGAGTTGCAAACTATAAAACATTTAATGCATAACTATGCGCGTGACAGTTGGGGTATACATAATTTCATAAAGTTTTACGATAGGTACTTTAAAACACAGGACTAGCACAAAACATAAAATTGCAAATAAAGCGCAAATTGTATTTAGAAATGCGTCTAATAGCGTCGCGCGTCGGCCGCATATATCTCCAGCTGCTGTTGTGTCTACACGCGACGTCCTATTAAACATTGACGCAGATGAAACAAAACACTGGCGTCCATTAAACTGCAGCCACGCCGTCCTATAACGTTAGACGGTGTAAACGCACCACATTAGAGCTGATAAACGTTAATCGGGAAACGTCGAGATTGTCAACCGTTGCGCGGCGTGGGTTATTGGACCCGGCGCGGTGGAGAGCGCGCCACAATGATGTTGCATGGCGTTAAACGTAATAACATAAATCGCGGTTACGTTGTATATGTGTTGCGGAGAGCGACGCAGGACACTTAAGTCCAATTCAGTCGCTGGTTCATTGCCCCTGGCGGTAATGCACGCGGGGTGACGTCACGCGATGCGCTCGGTGCGGCGGCCGACGCGGGCGCGCCGCTGTCCCGGCCCAGGTGTGGCGTTTCATGGCTCGAACCCACCAGCACCCAGCAAATGGACCGCGAAGCACGCCGAAAGCGCGCCTAATTATAATTACTACTCCACAGTAAGTCACAATAACCATGCACCCACTACTCAGTCCTAGGCAAGCCCTTTACGGGCCAGTAACGAAGTGCGCGCTAATAAGCTCGTAAATGATAATTAGCAGTGCAACAACGACGCCCGTGTCCAACTAACTAGTGTGTGCGCAGCAAATTTTAATAAACTTAATTAACTCTCAACGAACTCACTTCCATGAAATTAATTGGGGTCAAAGAATTTGAGTGCATACATCTCAATTAATACGGACGCGCGGCGAGAGCCATCCGCGGCGCGGGCGGCGGCGGTGCGGCGGCGTCTCGATATGCGTTTTTTGTGCCCAAAGCCGGGTCTAATCATAATTCCGTTGAAGCGTCGTGTCATTCGTAATCCCTAACGCCTCCTGCCAGTTTAGCGGACAATAGGCATTAATTTTCAAAGGCGAGATAGGAATGTCGTCGGCGCAACCTCGGGGCAGGTAGAATTTTTGGCACCTTTATGATCAGATCCTGACGTGTCATAAGCCACCCACGGCCCTCATTAAGCCGGTAGCCAACAAAGGCGCCGGCCGGCCGCGCGGGTCGTCGGCCGCTCGCGTGCCGCAATTGCACACAATACGCCGCGCGCCCGCGCACCAAAAAGTTAGAAAAGTCCGGCCAGCGCGATACCATCTCGGCGCCGGCACCCGCGCCTACACCTACCTCGTCTCCATTAAATTCGACCATTTTGTAACTGTCGCCGCGGAGCACGTCCGGCCGGTGCGTCCGCCCGCATTTAATTAGAACTTTACATTTAAGGTCCCGTGAAATATTGCATGCCTTAGAGAATTTAAAGCTTTCACGGGAATACTGGGAACCGATAAATGCGGCTGTGAAGTTAAGCGATCCGATTTATTATTATTATTTTTTTTTTATGCCTTATAAGACAGCTCTTGACGACTTAGATGAGGTCTAAGATGGAGCGAGCTGCCCTAGAAGATGCCTATTAACTCTCGCCTTGAAGGAATTCAGGTTATAAGTTTTTGGGAACACAGACGATGGCAGAGAATTCCACTCCTTGCCAGTGCGCAGCAAAAATGATGACATGAAGCGCTTAGTGCGACATAGTGGAATTTCAACTAGGTGGGGATGATATCCTGCAGTACGTCTGGAGGTTCGGTGGTAAAAGAGCGATGGTGGTATGAGCTCGAAAAGCTCCCCGGCACACTCTCCGTGGTAAAGTCGGTAAAAGACACACAGGCAGGCGACACGACGCCGATGTGCGAGGCTGGTAAGCCTGGCCTCGACAAGCGCATCATCACCGATGAGCCTTATAGCTCTGCGTTCCACCGAGTCGAGTGCGGCCAACTGGTATTTGGCAGATCCGTCCCAAAGGTGACTGCAGTATTCCATGCACGATCGGACTTGAGCCTTGTACAGGCTAAGGATCTGCTCTGGTGTAAAATACTGCCGCACCTTGTTCAGGATGCCCAGCTTTTTTGCTGCAGTCTGAGCTTTGGACTCGATGGTTAAGCCGAAGTTGAGACTTGCAGTCAACTCCGTGCCTAACAGCTCAAGGGTGCCCTTGATTGGGATGGACGTACCACGGAAAGTAGGAGTCAGAAGAAATGGACTCCTTTGGGACTTTGGGACGGTGGCGCGGGCGGCGGTTGTTGCGACTTTAAATCTTTATTAAAGGATTTAAACGATGCGGCGCGTGTTGGTGCAAGTAGGTGCTCTCGTTATGAACTTGAATTTAATGAATGAGTCGGTTGTGTGAATGGCGGGAGGATGAATGCGAGTCGGAAGTGCAGCCGGCTGCGGCGCGCTAGCTTGCGCCCGCGCACGTGTTTCCGCCGCTCTCCCCACCCCGTGTCTCGTCATAGGACATTAACGATTTTTTTTTGTAAAATATTGCATTAAAATTTTCGTTACAAAGAATTGCTAAAATATTAAATCAGCGTCTTGGCATACTTGTCTCGTGACATTATGCTGAATGGTATTATACATACATTTGGACGGAACGACAATACAAAAATAAACAAAAAAATTAAGCATAAACTTTTAGTTATAACTTTTAATACTATGCTAAGTTGCAATAAATAATGTTTCTTATTGTCTACAATATAGCATATTTGTCGGTTATTTCACATACCTAATGATATCCTCAAAAATGTACTTACAATTCAAATAGCTAATACTAAGAAGTAATTGTATAAGTTTTTCAGTCGCTTTTCTGTGTTGATGCCAAATTAGGAGCGTTTTACATAACATACGCAAAGTATTTTAATTTAAAATAAATTGATCAAATAAATCTTCTAAAAGGATCCTTCTTATAAACATGCCATCATTTTAATCTTATTGTAATCGTTAACAAAATTCTCGTTATTAGGGTGTTGGCTGAGTAAGCTTTGTTGTTTATTTATTTATTTATTAGACATACCATTTATGTTGACCCAAGAGCGACCATTGCATCCACGTCAAGTGACAATTTAGTGTGGAATCTGGACTGAAGCCACTGTGTTCTCGTGGTTAGACCACCGACCGGTATAAGATCCCGAGGGTTCATTTCCTTCCGGGGTGTAGATATTGTATTTTGGCAGAATAAATCAAAATAACTGATTTAAAGCTTGATGTAAATGTAAATGTATGGACTTAACTTTATACAGACGTAGGTACATATATACTCTATGAATACCTTGCAAACAAAAATTTTAAAAAATCCATCAATTTTTATTAACACAAAGAATTAATTAAATCTTATAAAATAAATAAATAAATCTCTAATAACATAAGTAGGTATCTTACTGTTTTAATAATAATCCTCAAAACTATATTGATACCAACTTATTAAAAGCTTTTATTTTTTTAATCATAACCAAAGTAAAGATATTGTTTTCTAAAGTTTACGCGAACACTACACATGGAAATGAAACAACTTTTACGGATCTACTCGCGTTTATTTTACACATTACTTTTTAATGTTTATCCTGACGTTGGAATCTACCACCATCCTGTGATCCCATCATACAAAATATTAGATCCCACCTCTAACACCATACTGCCAAACCAAAATATACTTTAAGCTCTTTCTGCGTAAAACGGAACGCACCTGATTAAATTTAAATGAGGGTATACAAGCTACTAACTAATTATGAGACTACCAACACCTCAGTCTCCCTGTGACCGCGGACCCTGCAAAGGATTCGAAACGTCACGATAAACATTAAACAGTAATGTGTAAAATAAACGCGAGTAGATCCGTAAAAGTTGTTTCATTTCTAAGTAACGATGTTACTTTTGCCGAATTGTTAGTTACATCATGGTAATATTAAAATACATTGTTGAGCTATTTCAATGAACTATTTTTTTTACAACGCCTCCCCGATTTACAATAAAAAAGTAAACTCACCCTTTCAACAAACATAGTTTTTCGTGCTAGGTCCAGCCGAGGTGAAATGGGTGCTTGCCTTTCGTAATCCTTTAGTGGGTATACCTCCCCTCCCCTCGTCGAGCTTTTAGTAGCTGGACGAGGGAAGAGAAGGAGAGTTCCACATTCATATCCCAGGGTCGCCCTTAGCTCCGGTGCCTGTGCATAACATTTTTACCTAGTATCTTATCTTATCTTAGTGGAGCCTGCTGTCGTTTCCCTTTCTTAGTAGCACGTCGAACCATCGGGATCTTTTGTAAGGCTATGGGCAGAATAAAAAAAAAGTTCGACCAAGAATGACCTTCATTTGTTTTTCTCCGTGATTAAAAGCGTATTGCTGCCGAGGTGTGGCCATATTAACACTTATCTTAGTTGACTATTTTTTTATTTTTTTTATTAACGGGTAAGCACAGTGCCTTGATCTCACCTG
This sequence comes from Eudonia mercurella, assembly GCA_963082485.1. Classification (NCBI taxonomy): domain Eukaryota; kingdom Metazoa; phylum Arthropoda; class Insecta; order Lepidoptera; family Crambidae; genus Eudonia; species Eudonia mercurella. The sequence goes on along the minus strand of OY720033.1, from coordinate 17,427,769 downwards.
ATGTTAAGTGATGATAAGGTCAATGATGGGAGCGCACTTCGCCCGAGATCCTCAACTAGTGAGGCACTGGCTATCTTATCTCTACCTGCCGGAACACAAAAATGCTACAAACATTAATGTTATGGCGACATATTTAGATGATGGTGGTAGCTAGCCAGGCGGCCAAACAAGCCCTACCACCAACCAAACCGAGTACACAAATACGATGTGATCTACGGATTAAAAGTTTAAAACTATTTAATTAACGAGACTAAACAGGCATATAAGGCGTTTCAAACGATAGCAGAAAAAAATTTGTCAAATAATGTGTAAATCGACCAATCAGATTCATGCTGCATTCGGATTGGTAGCCGGCGATACACGTTATTATTTTCAGTTTGGTTAGTAGTAAGGCTTGTTTTAAGTCTACGTAGCTACCACCATCTTATTAAGTGTAATCGAATATTATAACACTGTAAGAAACATTGTTGTGTTCCTTCAATCAGAGATAAAGCCAGCTCCTCGGTAGTTTAGGAATTCAAGCAAAGTGCGCTTCAGTCTCATCATCACCTATGGAAGATATTAGAAAAAGTCAAGGCGCTTCGGCGTACTAAAAGTAGCAAAACAGTATCCGCGCAAGTTATACGAGGAATGTTAACGTAAACTTCATTATTAAATTAAAAAGCAGCGCTGATCCCAATTGAGATCTAGCGAGAGATACACTGAGCCACAAAATAAGGAGACTGCAGAAGGTAAACTTCATACAAACGCACTCGAGCAGCGCTTTTTTTTTGATGTGTAACCTCTTTCCGCTCGCTTTCTATATAAGCAATTTGTGGGAGTGATTTCGTGAAATGGGACGGGAGTATGTGTAACAGTGTAACAGGAAGTCGGGGAAGCGCGTAAGCGCGCGCCATTTTGTAAATTTTGAATCGATATTATGAACATGATATATTATAATTATATGTGACATATTGTGAGATGTCAAATGTTACACATCATATGCGACTACTGTAAGGCTTGCTCGTTTGTTTTTGGAGAGAGTTTGCTGATTGCCTCAGAGGGCATTTTCAGCTTCACCGGGCTTGTTTGGGGGCGGCGAGAAACATAAAGAGTTCCTCAAGTCGTGTGAAACGAATCACCTTCGGAGGTTTTCTAGAGGGAACGGCATCGCGCACTAGTGCGCGTCCCCGTGTCCTACTAGATTCTCCGAAGGGTTCGGTTCGGATCGGGGAGCGGAACAACCAGAGGGTGCCTCTAAAGGCTCGGACCTCGGGCTTACCGGGCCGTGGAGGAGGAGAGAAGCGCCCAGGTACAAGTCTGTACGTGGTATAGAGCGCGTGTGAACCGGTTCTTCGTACCCTTGTTCTGCGAGTACGGTGTCTTGGGCCTAAACTAGTGTGCATGTTTAGCGTATTCTGTAAATGTGTAGTGGCATTTAGAGGCTCCGGCAGGGGGAGAAACGCGCACATAGACAACCTCTCACGAACTCTGAATGTTGTTTACGATCCGTATTCATTGGATAACGTTTACGGAAACGAAAATTTGTACCTATGACAAAACTTTAACTCTTCAAGTATGTTGTCAGGAGGCGCTGCTTCAATGCCATATTAATTTTCGTTTTCGTAAACGTAATCGAATGAATACGGATAGTAAACAAAACTTACTGCCGTACTCAGAACATCAATTAACTTTTGATTTAGCGCTATACATAGAAAAAGTGACAGCAAGAGACTTAATTGTCATTGTCAACTTAATTGACGTCTCTGAGTACGGCAGTAACACTAGGCACTCCGAGCTGTTCCGAGTGTGCGTGCGTTGCTCGAGCACGGTATTACTTTCTGGGGTCTCCTTATTTTGCGACTGAGCGGTGCGCGTACGTCACTTTCTTTATCATCGCATGCAGGGCTGCATCACAAGGGTATAAGGTTTCGCTGGGCTGGGCTGTCGCGATTAACTATAATAAGTTAATGTATTAACCGCTACAAATGCTAATGGTGCAGTCATTTGGATTGTGTCGTTAATATTGGGATTAATCATTAGCTCGTGTTTGTAATTAAATAAACGTTTTTCTTTCTTTCTTTCATTGACAGTCTATTAAACGTCCCACTGCTGGGCTCCGAGCTTCCTACATATACACAGGGATTCTTAACTGCTATATACTCTAAATTGTTATTTTGCATTCTTATGGTATACATTAGTCTTGAAATTAAAAGTAGAGTTTGAGAAAGAAGACTTTGCCTCAGGTGCATGAGACCTTTAGACAACCTTTTGGTTCAGGTGACTGCTCTTCCAATTGATCCAAGTAAACCATCTAAGTTTAAAAATAATTATTTTTAAAACCTTGAAATCTGTTACTGGCTTCATCTGCAAAAGCTGTACCTAGCAGGTTTGTCTGGTTGAAAAACCAAATAAGCTTTTTTGTAAACACTGGCTGCCCCAGTTTTGGGTTCAATTTTTTTTGCTATTTATAGTGTGGTACAAAAACATAAAAAAACATAAAAAAACTAATAATATCTACTTTATATTTATGAAAAGAAATGCAAATAGTAAAACTCAGTGGCGTCGTGTAAAATAGACTTATACTGATATCACTTATTTACATAACATATCACATCTCAACATATTATTATCTTGATTCAATGAAAAAAAAATGTTCAGATAACCAAACGACATGTTTGCAAACGATAAAATAACTCTTGTACACACGCATGCTCATCAGAATACCTCTAACTGTCAAATTTCCTCAAAAGACTTTGAACTTTTTGTGTACGGCATATGGTTGTACATTTATTGAAGAAATTTGAAAGTTTTGTTTTTTTTACCTATATCGATGTGGCCTCTGTTGAGTTATGATTAATCTGATTGGAGGGTCGTGTTCCATCGTCGAGCAGGTGCGGACTGATTGTTACTATTATTTTATTATTTATTCAATAACTTTATTACCAGCTATGTGTCGACTACTCCGGAATCCGTTAAGAAGAAACAGATCACAAATATAAAACTGGTCCTTATAGGCACGTACGAGTATATAGTTATCGATAGGTAATGTAATTAGTAAATATTTTATCAAATACTTATCAATAACTTATCAATATACCTAATACTGTCACCCTTACATGCGCGAATTCATTTCGATAGTGTCACGCCAATTAATCACATTATTCACAAAAAAAAACTCTTTTTTTTGTGCAGTAGTGCTATCAACTGGTACAGTACGATTTTCTCTGATGTTACACAAACCTAACTTAGTAGTAGTCATCAATGTGTTAAAAAACTACGTATACTTTTTATTAAAAGTGCTTATCATACATATCACTTTGAAAGTAACATAAAACAGAAAAACCAATTTACAAGAATGAAACGAATTCATTGTCACCATCAAAAAAAAATGCCTGCTGTCAGTGTTAATACAAAATCATAACGCCATTTACACTTTTAAATTGGCGCGTTTCATTCTAAAAAGAACAGTTTATTTAGTATGAGTATCATAGGCATACATACATACATATAACCACCACGTAACCAAGGCTGGTGCAACTCTGTCGAAATTTTATTCCCGTTATTCCCTGATATAAAACTTTGTTTATAGGTAAGTATGCCTATGATACCTATATTAGTTTGCGTTATTCCCTGTTATAAAACTCTGTTTACAACGCCATTTGTTTTGCTCTCAGCCTCTCCCGAGCAGCGGTGAACTGCATGCATTACTTAGGAGTCTGTGCTCGATAAACGTTTGCCAGCTGCCATCAAGTCGCGCTGGCGTCTTCGGCGCCGAATGTCAATCGCGCAGAGATTACCCACTCGATTGACAGTCGCAGACTATGCCTCGAGGACGGCTGATTAGGGCTATCGGCCACTTGTTTCAATTTATTCTGCTATGGGTTGGAGCTGACTGTAGGCTTGATGGTAAGCTCTCTGTACAAGTTTTATGAAATTGCTGTGTTTGTTATCTTCTTTTCTACAGAGAAACTAAAAATATCGGTCCTGGAAATATTTTTGAATTCGAAGAAGATAGTTTTAAGAATATTAGATTCTTTAGTATATTGTCAAATATCTTTGATGATATTGATTGATAGATGATATATTGATATTAAACTTGTCCTTTTTATCACATGCAGAAATAAATATTGCCATTGTTTAAATTACAAGCTACTGACAGCCCTGTTGCGCTGTGACATGTTTGCCCTGTATGTACTGGCTATTTAGTATGGATAATAGTAGGATGAGTTGTTTTCTCATGCGGTGCGTAATGGATCTGCGCTATTCACAATGCCAACACACAATAAACCTTATCAACATTCTTACTCCTAAGAGTCTTAATATATGCTAACATATACAGCAAACCTCTTTGGAATCTTTCAATACATCTTCAACTCAATATTTCTTGATATACTACGCGGCGTGCTGTCCGTCGTAAGACGACATTTTAATTAAATAATGAACAAGGGAGTTATTTATGTTTAAATTATAGGAATTAAAAGTATTATTGAGACAGACATAAATTCTATTTTTATTCAATTAAAAGATTGATGATATTTTTAATTTGTAAAATAGATATTAATTTGTGACACGAAGTTATGTTTGTAATAAAGTTTATGCGAACATCAGCATCAGCGAATTATCAAAGTATCAACGTTAATCGATGCTGATGAAAATAATGCTAAACTGAATAACTCTGTAATATCTTTAGATCTAATAAAGTCAAAGTTGTTTCATCAAAAAAATTGTCAAAATTTTGCAATGTTACTAAACTTGGTTAGTTCAGCTTATATTATGCTCATTACTCGTTCGATAGTGAGTGCGCAGACGCCAGCGGAGCAGACACAGAAATGTGAGCGGTCTTTTATGTTTCCGAATTCGGCCCAATCGTGCCCATTTTCAGTGCGCACAAAAAACCGCACACGCGTCCGCATCCGCTAGCGCTGCAGCCTTGTGATTATTTACATTAATTATATGACTAGTTGGGAATGTGTACTCAGTAGGTACCAGCACCAGTACTAGGACATTATGCATTTTTGCGTAAACAAACGATTAACATACGCAACCAATGGACGGAACGGCGCGGCGGCGCGGCGTATACCCCTACTAGATGTCGTTATTCAGATTAGAGTTTAATGCAACTTTGTTAGAGTCAATCTATAGTTTACGACAGTTGCCTTTTACATAACAGCACTTTCAGTTATCTATTTTGTTATACAATGAGCTCGTATTTAAGTAGAAAATTCTCATTACAATTTTAAAGGCTTATAATAAATAACCATATTGCAAATTGACTGGCGAGGAAATTAAATTACTATTAATTTTCTAGTACGACCCGTTTTTAATGTGGTATCGTAATCACCATTGCAATAAGTGGAGTTACCGCAGAGCGTGTGTGGAAAGCGCCCAGCCGTCTGCCCACCTCGCCAGCACCGTTCTCCGGAACCGTACAATCCTGTAGTAAGTGTGACGAGCGACCAGGATCACCACAAAAACTGGAACATGTCGCAGTGTGAGCTGCGCTGCGAGCTATTGAGCTATAAACACAGAGCGATGACCGCTCGACACTAACAGGTGCTGGTCACATATTATACGATTTTTTTATATGCTTACATCCATTTAAACAGGCCAGACGTAAACAAACCCGTGAACACAAATTTTAATATAAAACTATGATAATGAGAGCCGGTAGTCACGATAGCTCGTGTTCAAGGCACGGATAGTAATTTATGTTTAACGGCAGCACTATTGACAACTTGCCAATATATCATATTCCAGCTGCATGCATAGGGAAATGTAAGTCTATGGCGAGACGTAATTCCACTCTCGTATTCTAATACGTCGGCCCGAATATATCGACACGACACGCCACAGTCGGCCATCTAGCTCGCTCGCGCTGTGTCGACGGGAGACAGAACTAAAGTGTCGAATCGAAAATGCGGGTTGGACATATCTAAATAGGGGGGCTGTCGGTCCGGTTGTACAGTTGCACTCCTTAGATGGCCACCAGCGGCGCGGGCGCCCGTTTCTCTTATGCGCCGGCGCCTTGCTACTGCATTTGAAGCGTTGCACGACTCGAGCCAGACCTATCACGTCAACATCGAAATCGTTATTGCACTAAAACAAAAACAAAACACTATTAAAGCGATTCAGCCCCGAGTGATTTACTCTGAAAACATCTTTAAAATAGATCCTTAAGCAGCAGTTGATAAATATAGCGAGCATTACAACCACGTTGGAAATAAAAACGATAAAAAACGTGGCGAGTGCCCGACGCGGGCGGCTCTAAGTCCTCTAGACCACGCTCTGTCAAAATATTGTCAAAGTGAATTCCGCGCGTCCAATATATTATAATGATTTTCCACTTGGCAATAATCCTGGCTATTTATTTCGATCTCGGTAGATATTAAACCGCATACCGCATATATCTAGGCAAAGCGTCATCTCTTCGCTTGGGTTGTTGAACCTGCTGACAAAGATTGCTTATGCGGTGCAAAATGTGTGCAAAAGTAACGTTTAGATTGAACTCTGGAATCTTTTACTGGGCCGCTTTTTTCAGTTAAGGCAGAGATGAAAGAGCTTTTAGTATGTACGCATAGTGTCGTGTCGCCGGTGGCGTAGTGTCTCAGAGTGACGGATATATTTAGTGGTGATAGCGTCACAGTCTGTAGCGGAAACGTCTGTCGGCGGCGGCGTCTGCGTCTGGTGTTGGAGATTGCAAGACCAAGACCTTGGTACCTCCGCAGCCAGCCCGTGATCTAATTCTAGATTTCGCGTTTCTGCGACAACTCAATCGTCTATTAATAGGCTTATTTGTAGAAAGTTGGTGTACGAACTGATGAATTAATTGCTCAATCAATTACTTTGTGTTTGATCAGTGGAGTTCTCTTCATTATACGCTGATATTTTAATGAGTTGATTAATATTAGACCAGTAATTTAGAACATCAATAAGTTCATTGAAAACGATGAGAATGTTATTCTGATCTTTCAAGAATGTTCAATGGTATGTCGAATGTTTGCTAGACAGTATGAAATGGTTCGAAGTACACTTGGCAAGGGTTCATTAGGAAAGTGCGGAAAGAACTTCCGGTAGACCTCGGGCGGGCCTCGATCGCGCGTCACGCTTCCACGTACCGTTGACGTACTCTCATTGACGTCATTCATCGGCCGATGCAGTTGTCAACCATGTGATTGGCTCTTTGAAGAGTTGTACTCTGTGATGGGCGTGCTCGAAGTGAATACGTATTTGGCAGTTCGTCACTCACCCCATTACAACGGTACCACTGCAATACATATAATGAAACAGAAAATATCGTGTTGTCTGAAGAAGCTAAACGTCGTACACTATAGTAATGTTCATTGAATCCAAAGAAATAAGTAAATATTGTTTGATCTCCACTTTACCATAGGGTAAATGCCGATAATACCGGATATGACATCTGGAACCATCAACCGAGGAACTGGCTGTCTTATCTTGTATTGTCGGAACTCAACAACAATATTTACTTTGTTGTTTTGGCGACGGACTAAGATACTTAGAATAGGTCCTAAAACCAATTAAACTGAGTATCTAAAATGTACCTACCGTTGAGTTTAACCACTAGACCACTAGACACTAGACGTTCTCTGTAAAGAGATTTAGGGTTGTCATTTTTCAAGTTTTAAGTATTTAAGACCCATTTTTCATTTACACGACGACGTTTTAAGGGTTCGTAGTGATTGAGAGTGTAAACTTTTTGATGTTCCAATGTCTACCGAATATTAAAAGTGTGAATTCTCTCGTTGTTGTTATAGCAAACCGGTGCCAAGTTTTATTAAAATACCTCTACCTACCTCTATATTAACGTTAATACAGCTATATTTATAAATCTATATTTGTATACAAGTGTTATAACTACGTATATTATAGCAAATATTTAAGCTATTAGTTTATCGAATCTGAGGGTTGAGCAAGACCATTAATTTATCAAACATTTTTAAAAATTTTACGCGCTATTGACTTCACTTCGACCTGATGTTAAGTGGAAATGGAGTTCTGGGGGGCGATTTCTGAACCAGTGATTAGTTATCACGCTATGATATTAATTACAAATGTTCCTTATTCTCTTATTCAAAAACACTGGTCACTTATTTTTGACTCTGAAAACTTTTGACTTATCTTAACTATCAAATTGTAAATTAAGCAAAAAATATTATATTTCCTAGTGTATTTCATGTTACATTTATTTCGACGTCACTGGTGATATTCAAAAATCGTCTCCCAGACGAGAAGACAACTGGTACAGTGTGGAAACGACGCAGCATCACTCACCCTCCCCCTGCCAGCCGGCCCATAAGTCTCTTCACTCCTCGTTTGAAGGGTTCCATATCATAGGAAGGAGGGAAAATTTGTGCTAGTAGACTATTCCATCTTTTGGAGGTGCGACAAAGACCCGAGCCACCAGCTTTCTTTACGTGATGGAATATTTGAGACAGTGAACTTCGTTTGTCAGCAGGAGTGTGCCAGGAGGCGCTGCTTCAATACTTGCTGCCATACTTGTTTTCTAATAGAGAATAAAACATGCGTTCATAACCCTGAATTCGATATTCAGTCGAATTAGCTATCCATCCACCGTACTATCAATATTAATCTTATCTTAATATCAAAGGAGTGCGATAACATTATATAAGCATCTGGTGCTGCGTGATAATAATAAACTAGTGACATAGTACACTCCATTGAATGAATCTAATCGTTTTGATTAAGTTTGTCCTTAAAGGTCGCAAATTATATATGAGTCAACATGATGAAATGAGAATTCGAAATTAATGTGGAAATTAGATGGTTTTATTAAATGTCATTGTAAATTCGATGTTTTTGTTATTGTTTATTGTTTATTTAATTACGTTGTAAAAGTTTTATAATGAAACTTGCTACTATTTTGGTAGTATTCTTTAAGCAGCCTTGTATGTAGAAGTAGTTCTGCTTTTCTTGAATCTTACTATTTGCCTGTTTTTCTCAAATCTGGATTCATTACTCTTTTTTATATTTTTCTTTTGTCTTGTACGAGTACCTATACCACATACTGTGTGCCATATTTCTTTTGTGGGGGTACCTACGCAGGTATATTTGTGTGTTTTGTTAATAAATGTTTTTCTTCTTCTTCTTCTTCTTGCAAACATATATAGATAACACATAATAGAGATACATAAGGGAGAGGAATGTTTAATAAAATTTGAACGAGACACGAGAACGAGCCTAATAAACCTAACCCAGAAGGGTACAGCAAAAAAGAACATCACCTTTTTCTGTATCCAAATATATTCGCGGTAAAAATGGCTTTTATTTATATTTAAAAAAGAAGAACAGCTTCACAAATGCCGGCCGGAATATATTCGCCACACTTTGTCATAGTAATCCAGAGACGCGAGAACTTTGCAAATCATCATTCGGGTTGCTTTTTAAATAGATCATATGAATATTTAATGTGTTAGTCACGGGGTTGTTGACCTTTGGATCACCAGCTTGTGCTCCACCGTCGAACATACTACGTAGTAATGTTCTTGTCACTTTGGCGCCGCAGAAAAATGTTTATTTATACATAACTTTTTTTTATTACTAGGCCATTCGAAAATTTCATGTTAATTCGGAAAATAATGGTAGCAAAGTATTTTCCTGTTGTGTTGCTGTGTGTGCGAAAGAAGAAGTGTCAAATTGTTTGACGTTCAAATCTAAACACAAACAAACATAGTTTACGTTTGAATATCTTCAGATAGAAAATCCGTAAGTACTGCTTGTAAAGTTTTATTGATTTTTAATCTTAATCCAAGTAGATAGAGTTCAATATTTGGTTGCATTGTTACTGTAATTGCCTTCTAAAGGATAGTCTTAATAATGTTTTGTTCTGAAACGTGTAAATAAAAGATAAATTATCTTGATTCATGATTAATCAATCAAGCTTCATCAAAGCTATAAATATCCCACTACTGGGCATGACAGGCTGGGTTTTGCCAAATTAACAATGTCTGTATGTGTGTATTGAAGGGTATGTATGTACCGATGCATGTATATATGTTCACCCATGTAAGTATGTTCTTATGAATACACACAACCAGCAAAGCAGATGTTCCGTCTGTACTAGAAAAAGTGTTTTGAAAATGCAAGATTACACTCTTCAAGAATATACTCTCACTATATTTAAATAAACGGGATGTCTTACAAACTTTGTAAACACAAAGATTTATAGACTAAAAATTAAATTTTCATTCCACGAAGTTTTGCGATCGTAGGTCATTTTCGCGAATTTACATTAAAATTCTCGAATCGGTTACTTGCACTATAAAGTCACGTATATACATACACTAGCGGCCGCCCGCAGTTTCACCCGCGTGGTTCCCGTTCCCATGGGAATATCGGGATAAAAAGTATCCTATGTGTTAATCCAGGATATAAACTATCAGTATGCCGAATTTCATCCAAATCCATCTATCCGTTGCAGCGTGAAGAAGCAACAAATATACACACTTACACACAAACTTTCGCATTTATAATATTAGTGTGATTGCGCTAGTGGTTTTTGACTGTTATATGTGTTTATATGTTGTGGCATATCGCATAACATAAAAGCTTAGAGCACAAAATAAGGAGACCCAGAAGGTAAGCTTAACACATACTGCGCACGAGCAACACATAGACAATCTGTCACGGACACGGATCTCAGAAAAGCATAGAACAGTACGAGCGAAGCTATTGCGAGATTCCGATCGTGAGAGGAGCTCGATGGCGCAGTGGTTAACGCGCCTGGACTGCGAGTGCTGAGATCATCGGATGGGTGACCAAAAATTTATCTTCCATGCTTCAGACGGCACGTAAAGCCGTTGGTCCCGGCTGCAGTAGCATTCGTTAACAACCACCAATCCGCACTGGGCCCGCGTGGTGGTTTATGGCTCCTCTTATCCATCCATAGGGAAGGCTCGTGCCCAGCAGTGGGGACAAAAAATGAGCTGATGATGATGAGAGGTTGTCGAGAGCGCTTGTATGAAGCTCACATTTTGCAGTCTCCAATTATGTGCTTAAAGCCAGTGCACGTGTTTGGTGACATTATTTACGTCGGGAGTACAATGTTGCATCCCACACGATCTGGGTTAAGCCCGCAATGAACCGTTATCTGGACGAAGTTTATACGCTGCCTACATCATTGTTAGATTACCCACGGACAGAATAAGGAGATCCCAGAAGGTACGCTCGCGCAACGCGTACATACACTCTCACACGGTCACGAAATCTCGGAACAGCTCTAGTGTCCGGGAATGGTTGTCTATGTCTCGAGCACGTTTAAATAAAGTTTACCTTCTGCGGTTTCCTTATTTTGGGACTCACAGGTCGGGTGGAGGTAGGGTTGCCACCCGTACTTTATTATAAAGTATTGTACGTTATTTCGGATACTTGTACTCTATACTTTATGAGAACAATAAAGTACGCGAAAATACTTTATTTCTAAATTTCTAATCAATGAGCAATATTTCTTTCAAATTTGATATTATTGTTGAAATAACATTAATATATCGGTTTCACTATCCTACGGCGGTCGGGTGTAGTGTAAGTGACCCTGCATACTACACCAAAAGGGACCCGGGTTCTATTTTCGGTAGAAGCAAATGTTTGACTTTGTAATATGTGGGGGCTTTACTAAGTCCTCGGGCGGACTTCTTGAGAGATGCACACTCACGCACTCATGCACACTCACGAACACTTAAAGGTTAATAATCCACCATTATTTCACATTAATATTCGACATAACACAAATTTTAGAAAATAAAACAAAACCGCAGACATGACTCTTCACTTTCCCGCCAAGAAGTCCAGACAGTAGAGTAGTTGACAAAGCGACGCAACATTAAAAAAAAAACTTAAATATAGTAATGGCAGTGGCCATCAACACCGTAAAGGCCGCAAAAGGTTAACAGAACTTTTTTACCAAAACAAAAAGAAACAAAACAAGATCACATCCCCGTTCAGTTCACATCCAAAAGTGTTCCGGTCACGTTACGCGGCGAGCGTGTGGGAAAAGCGCTCGGCCGCCGCCGGCGGTGGCCTGAGCATATTTTTATTTGCCGATATCTGTGATCGGCGCCTGCTCCATTAGTCATGTGACAGTATCGACATGAGATCGGCCCTCTCTTTAATTCCAGTCGACGCCCGCAAACTGCACTCGCGTCCGTATGCAAATCTACACGCCCGCACCACTGATGAATGATGTACTGACGCGACTATACGCCGCACCAACAAATGGAGTATGCATCTAAATAAATGATAGTGTGGGCGGACAGATGAAGCTATTCCCCATTGATGTTTATTTGTAGATTTGAAAGCATTGACTACAAGCATCACAAAAACTATTCTTTCCACTCAATATTTGGCGCAGACGTTTTGTTACGACATCTTGGCGATTGTCACTATTAATTTGATTGTGTTTTTTTTCGTTTTGTTTAGTAGAAAGAAACATAAGGACACATCTGTTTATTATAACTGTCTGTGTTTGTTTGTTTTTGTCTTTATTGAGAGTAAAGATTGTACATAATATGTGCAATGGGCTCGTTTTGTGTTCTCATTATTTTTCTATTCAGATTTCAGCTTCAATCGCTTAGTACAATTGATAAAGGTGATAGTAAATTCAGTACTCATATGTACGTTGAAAAGTAATATACAGTACTCGTATGTACATACATACATACTCTCACAACGGGGTAGACAGAGTATCGAAATCGTCAATTTTGAGTATACTTGCCGTTAGTGACCCGACGTCACATTTAGCATAAAAAAACTCGTATGTACCCAAAATACAGTACTCGCTTGTACCCTGAAAAATATTGTACACTACCCGTATGTAGAGTACATACGGGTACAGTGGTTATTCAATTTGAATGTAGTAATGTAGTCCACGGCATTGGCCAGGAATAGTGGGCGGGTCAACGCGCCCGCTGACTCAGAGACGGGCGCACTCCCTATCGTTATTGCTTTCTTATAAGGTTGTCGCGTTTAAATAATGCATGTTATGCAACTGGTTGTAATTTGTGTGCGCTCGCGCGCTAAACGCCCGCCGCGCCGCGATGTGGAATGCGCGGTTTTACGTTGGGCATTGCCCTAATTGTGCAGCTTGCTGTCTGAATACCTAGAAATTAAAGCGAATAGAGTTACGCGCTTAAATAGAACACTGAGTGTGTGTTTGTCGCGTTTTCGGGCCTTGATTGAGCTGTTAGTTATAAACTCAGTGAGTTTGAATTTAAATGTGATTTTGTTAATTTATATATTTTTTTTATTGTGTGAATTATGCAAAGTAAAATAATAAACATTATAGGTAAAAACTGTTTGCGTCAGCATCATCATTATAATGAATCTAATAGCAGACCTGAAAAGAAACAGAAATATAGAGTAGACTTATGTTGTGTACATTCGCGAGCATAATTGTGTAAACACTTTTTACTGATTCTCATAATGGCGGTATAAACTGTAAAGAGTGCGTAATTTATCTGTGTTAGTCACGGTATGTATTCGTGCAGGTATCTGTGTAAATTAACTATTTACTATAAAAAGTAAATTACTATAAAAATGAAATAAATATAGACAGACAAAGATAAGTACATTCTAATTGTCTATTAATAGCATATATATAGCATATAAGCATATAACTAGCAACAAAACTAGCGTAAAGTTTATTGCAAAGTTTTACTGGCGATTATAAAGAAAGCAATCGAACGATACATGCGTTTCACACGTGTGTTTTTAGATGGCCAGGAAGTGAAGTAAGCCGCGTGAAGTGATCTTTAACCTTCGGCCTTACTTTTACCTTTTACTTAGAAGTGATCTTGCACCTTCGGCCTTACCTTTTACTTACCGTCAGGTGAGATGACAGCCAAGAACATCTCTGTATTTTTGTTTATGTTCCTCATTTACGTCAAAGAGGAGCAACGAATCGACGTCGTGGATTGAAAAGTCACTTCAAAGGCAAAACTTTTATTTTTGCATCGACCGCTTCTCATTTTAAGTATACGAAATATTTTTGTGATAATTATATAGTGTTATATCCGATATTCACGATTACACACAAAAGGCTGCGTCGACGGCCACGGGGAGACATACGTGAAGGCACGCACCTCGTCGGGTATCGGGCGATCTCGGCGCCCGCGCATACCGCACAAGCGCTTGCCACAGCTCGTCCGATCCTCTAAATGCCGCTACACATTTACAGAATACACTAAACATGCACACTAGTTTAGGCCCAAGACACCTACTCGTAGAACAAGGGTACGACGAGACGGTTCCCACGCGCTCTACACCAGGTACAGACATGTACCTGGCCGCTTCTCCCCACCACCACGGCCCGGTCAACCCGAGCCGAGGTCCGAGCCTTTAGAGACGCCCTCGGGTTGTTCCGCTCCCCGATCCGATCCGAACCCTTCGGAGAATCTAGTAGGGCACGGGGACGCGCACTAGTGCGTGATGTTGTGCGTGATGTGCGTTTTGTCACGAAGCCACCGTGGCATAGGCCACGGTGGCTTCGTGACAAAAGCGGAGAAATCCGGAGGTTCCTAGGTCGGACATAGTGTGTTCTGGATTTTTCGATGCATGGACCATCAATAGGCTTTGCCATGCTGTGGGGCAGTGTAATCGGGTAATTATTACTACTGCTCCATATCTAGTACTATGCAGCTGTTGTTTAACTAACTACCTACTAACTACATAGGCACTTAAATCTTATCTTATCACCATGGCCAGGTGAAAATAAACTCTCTTCTAAGATTAAATCTAACCTTTTTGTACATCAAAATCAAAATATTAACTATTTTCATTGTTTATTCTGCGTGTAAGCTAATATTTAAATAATTATCTGCGAATATTGAAAGCTGTAGGTAATTCGTAATCGTCATACACATTATGTAAGTAATAATAAGAAATATATGTTTATACATAATTGTCTATCTAATCATAGATCACTGATATCTGATAATTATGTCAATTCCAATTACCTATTATGAGTCCATTTTATTCGTGAAGTACTAACACGAGTGTGTTTAAGTACGAATTTCCCAATAACTATTTACGTCTAGATACAGAGCTGAGTAGCTGAAAGTAGTACAAAAATGATACAACCTTCGCGTTCCCAACTTAGCTACGTACTTTCTCTGTATACACCGAACATTTTTAGTGGTTGTTTTCCCGCAGGTGGGTAGATCAGACCATGAAACTGAACCACTTTCCCCAAGAAACATAAATCAAAAAACGAGATAATTTTTTAACTTTCCCATACAAACCATGCTCGGTCAATAGAGGCTTTGTATAAAACGCCGTATCGCACAGTGGCGCGCGCGAAATCACCGCTGTGTCGCATGCATCAGGCACTTAACGCACTCCTTGTGTCTTACCCGAATTTTGACGTGTTTGTGGACAACCTTAAGAATTTTTTAAACAATATAGATATTTGTTCGTGAACTAGTGATTAAGTATACTTGCTATTTGTGTTTATATGCACTTAACTATTCATAATTATGTAATAGGGTTACGCCCGTTTAATTATGTTAAATAAATAAATAAATAAATAAATAAAAAAAGTGAAAATATAATCTCGTTTTTTGACCTATGTTTCTTGGGGAAAGTTGTTCAGTGTCATGGTCTGATCTACCCACCTGCGGGAAAACAACCACAAAAATTTTTTGGTGTATATGTTTTAAACTTGCAAGTAATATATATTTTTAAATATTACACGTGTAAGCACTTGTCCTTCATCGCACCTGATGTTAAGTGATGATAAGGCCGAAGGTGGAAGCGCACTTCACCCGGGATCCTCAACTACTGAGGCACTGGCTATCTTATCTCTAGCTGCTGGAACACAACAATGCTACAAACATTGATGTTATAGCGACATATTCAAATTAAATGGTGGCAGCTAGCCAGGCGGACAAACAAGCCCTACCACCAACCAAACCGAGTACACGAACATGTAGGTACCCCTTACTGAGAATCGCCGCTGACGATACCCAAATCCGGGACCTCTGGGTCTAAACCGGCGGTTTTATATATTGAGTATTGAGTTGAACATAACATTCAAAGAGTGTACACACATTGGTAGCTCAAGCAGTTAGCCAGTGATTACAATACACGGACCGCTTGAGCAGTCGTAGTAAAGCTGCTATTCCACCGAGCTGCTGACCAGCCGGAGCAGTCGCTTGAGCTTGAGCGGTTCCATGTATGTTTGTAAATAGAAGACTGTAGGTCACTATGCAGTCACAGCTTGAAGCAGTCCATCCTGACTGCTTTCAGCTGCTCGTGTGTGGCCGCCCTAAGACGCTCCGATAACAGAGCATCTTAAAGTGCCGAAACTATCTATTTAATTGAAGAAATTATTAACTTTATAAAAGTTTTCGTTAAGAGGTTGCCAGTTGCAGAAACCAAAAGGTCTATTTTATGATTACTGCAGTTCTAATCATCATCAGCTCATTTTATGTCCCCACTGCTGGGGCACGAGCCTTCCCCATGGATGGATAGGAGAACGGGTCATAAACCAACACGCGGGCCCAGTGCGGATTGGTGGTTGGCAACGACTGCTAATGCAGCCGAGACTAACGGCTTTACGTGCCTTCCGAAGGACGGAAGAGCTCGACATGATAAATTTTTTGGTAACCCATCCGATGACCGGCCTTTGCTAAAGTTGCTTAACCTCAGCACTCGCAGACCAGGCGCATTAACCACTGCGCCATCGAGCTCCTCAGTTCTAAATAAACTTTTCAAATCCGTGGTCGACAATCAGTGTTTGCCAGTTTTCGAAACCAGCAACTTGACATAACTAGTACAAATTTGACGGTTGCAATTTGAAACTGATTCGATCATCGATTGCTGCAACAAAAATGTTGTCGGTCATCTGCCGCAACTGAAGTTGCTATTCTGCGCAGTTTCTTTAGGATAAATGGAAACAGCTAGTTGCATGTTGTCGTTAAGTTGCTCTGTCTACGGAGCGGCTAAGTAGTACAGAGTTGATACTACCTTTGCGGCAGCAACCACTTAATTGAATAGCGAAGCCATTGTTGGTAATCCGCCTCAATCAGTTCTTTTTACTTTGTATCATTTCTTAGTTGAACTACTTACAAATTACTTAATAGTTACTAGTTAATAGAACAGCCTAAAATAGTTCAGAGTTAATACAACCAATGCGGCAACATCTACAACGTACTTTCATGTATTATTTCATATACCTGAGTAGTACATCTACAGAGTTGATACAACCTTTGCAACCACTCAATTGAAGCGAAACCATTTTAATCTGTCTCAATCAGTTACGTCGATGTGGCACTGTCATTATTTTGGCGAGTTGTCGAGGCGAAATGAAATGTTGCGGGTACTTACCTGCCGCCACGGGGCTGGTATTAAACGCATTATCGCATTATCGATCGGCCGGCCTTAAGCGGCCTGCAATTAGTTGGCCCAACCGGCGCGGCGGCGGACCTCCCGCGGATTTCAGCCGGTACTCATTAGCAAACTGCTTCTGTTTTAAAGAGATTGTTGTTGGCTGCCAATGGCCTTTACAGCAGACTAGGAGTGGCGAGAAGCTAAAGGTCCCTCAAACTGTAACGAACATCCTTAGAGGGTTTCTAGAGCCTCATATTCAGAGAGGTTCTAGTGAAGATTGCATATTAATGATTGCACGCCTCTATTCTACTGTTAAATATTTATTCTAATTATCGTAAAATTGCAAATAAAAGTGTACAATAAAAGCTTACAAAAAACAAAGAAGAACAAATTCTCTTACCTTATTAAACTCTATCTACACAAACAAACAAAACATACAAAAATGAGCCCAATAACAGCGTCGTTAAGTACATAATTGGTTATTATATCTGGTCACTACATAAACCGACAGTTTCTACTCCGCAAGTGAGTACACAGCTTTAGTATTGATAAAATTATCGCTAAATTGAGAGATAAAGCCAGCTCTGATGTGATAATAGGGGGTTGCGGCCCCGGGCTCTCCTATTTACGTCTCGTTTGTTCAAGACCTCAGTCGCTACTGATTAATCTCTATGCAACTACCACTTCATTGACATTATCAGTCTACGAAGCAGTAGATTTAACTACCGCCCCCATATTAGTTGATACCGGCGTCGTGTCGCCTGCCTGTGTGTCTTTTACCGACTTTACCACGCTGGGAGCTTTACGAGCTCATACCACTATCGCCCTTTTACCACCGAACCTCCAGACGTACTGCAGGATATCATGCCCACCTAGTAGAAATTCCACTATGTCGCACTAAGCGCTTCATGTCATCATTTTTACTGCGCACTGGCAAGGAGTGGAATTCTCTGCCATCGTCTGTGTTCCCAAAAACTTATAACCTGAATTCCTTCAAGGCGAGAGTTAATAGGCATCTTCTGGGGCAGCTCGCTCCATCGTAGACCTCATCTACGCTCACCAACAGGCGAGATCAAGGTCAAGAGCTGTCTAATAAGGCATAAAAAAAGTCCTTTTTATTATTACTCCTTTCCAGTAAGCATATCGCCGTCAACTCATCTGATGTGTGATGATGGAAGAGCATTTCAGCAGTCCTCAATAAATGATTCTATTCTATTCTATTATATTCAACAACGAGGAACTGACTATCTTACTTATCTCCGACTGTTGGAACACAACAATGCTTTTAACATTGCTGTTATGGCGACTCTTACTACTATAACTCTACAACTTCAATGCGTCAATTTATCTAATACGTGGTAATAATTGTGTATCATTTTGTTAAGGCGAAGGGTAAGGCACACTAGCGCCGCTAATGGATTTAATTTGATAACTGCTAAACTGGACTTTTTTTCAAACATTGCGGACCTTCAGACACTAGGCAAACATCTATTATTTAATAATTGTGCACTACTTTTAGGTTTGTTTTTGTATTCATTCGCTAACACCAGAAGTGGCAATTGTTTATGAATAAATGCGATAGCCCGTTTTGTGAATAAACCACGCAACAAAAAGTAGTGCACAATTATTAAATAAATACTATGGATGCTTTCCTGTTGTCGGACGGTACGCAATGTTTAAAAAAAGATCCGGTCCGTTAGTAATTGTCAAATTATCAATTGGTGGCGCTAGTGTGCCTTACCCTTCGCCTTAAATGTCAACAAGAAAAAAAAGAAAAAAATTAAGCAACTGCGAGTTTAGAAGCCAGTGCCTCGATTTTACTACTTATATACCACAATCGTATTTCAGTGGACACTGATTCTATCATTTACACAGTAAACTCAAGTTACGAGCTTATATACTTTTTCCTTAAAGGCCGGCAACGCATCTTTATTTTAAATATATTTTACGGGTAAGCACAGTGCCTTGATCTCACCTGATGTTAAGTGATGATAAGGCCAATGATGGAAGCGCACTTCACCCGGGAACCTCAACTAGTGAGGCACTGGCTATCTTATTCTAGCTGCCGGAACACAACAATGCAACAAACATTGATGTTATGGCGACATATTTCGATAGGATGGTGGAAGCTAGCCAGGCGTACAAACAAGTCCTACCACCAACCAAACCGAGTACACAAACATTTAACTATATCACAGAGGCGGTTTAAGACTTCTGCGATTCCTCTGGTGTTACGGGTGACTATTGATGGCGGTGATTACTTTCCATCAGGTGATCCGTTTGCCACCTCTTACATAAAGAAACGTAGTGTAGGACTTCCTCAGACCAGATGGAGCGACGATCTTTGCAAGGTGTTTGGTAAGAGCTGGATGAGAGTAGCCGCGGATCGTGCTCAATGGCCTGCACTTGGACAGGCCTATGCCCAACAGTGGACTAGTATAGGCTGATGATGATGGTACCATAAAAACAGCAGAATCGTGGCAACGTACTGGCAAGGTAAGGTACAAAGCCTTTTCTCGCCGACACGCGGTATTTCTACCGTCATTAACAGTACTGTGATACACGCATTATCTGTATTTAAAGCGGCGTCTGCACTCAGCTCTAAATTGAATACAAAATGGCATAAACGTTTCGCTGTATTAAGTGCATCTAGTCGTTGGTAGTTAGTGTTTTAGAACATACTGCTATCCGTCTACTAATATAATTAGTTAAGATTTTAAGTAGCTGGCAATGCTGGCTACTTTTTTACTCTACTTTTTTTAATGTACTCATACTGCAATATATTTTTATGTAATGTACCTACGTAACTATATTTTTTTTGATTTAAAACTTCATAACTGTGACTGTCAAAACTAAAACAAAAAATAAAGGTATGTTTTAATTTAACGGATATATTGAAAAAAAAAACGTTAAAAATGTACATAAGTTGATTTAGGCTCTAAATCTTGTCATCTCACTTGAGGTGATCAAGCTCCCAAGAAACCGGTCCAGTACAGCATATTGGTAAAGTATTTCGGTAAAAGGCACATGTTTTAAAATTATTGAAAAACATAATGTTTCGTAATGTTAAGAAGATGATGTTGATTGTTGATTGTATGAAAGGAAAAACACTGAAGCCACGAGTAGAAGACTTATCTCAATTGGATTGATTAATCTTCGTTAAGGATCGTCAATACTTTAACGTCGATGCGGAATACATAGGTAAGGTAAGTGGCTACTGTATCTATGTATCAAACACGTAAAAAAATCTTTGTATCCCTCTTTAAGAGAAGATTGTAGAGAATTGTGAGATTTGGCATTGTTAAAGTTCATTTGGAAGAGTGCAGAAAGATTAAATATATGTTATAGTATGTGTTACATTACATTGCATAAGCATTGTGTATTTTGTGATTTGACCACCGGATGACCACTATCCTTCCTTTCTTGTAAGGGTTGAGGACGTTTTTAGAGATTATTCAAGAAAAGGTTTTTTCTTTCTAAAACTATATACAGATTAATAAATAGTTACTACGTATAAAACGTACCAGTTCGGGACGGATAACCGCAGACATGCGAAATCCCGCTTTTACGAGCGCCACATCCCGCATTTTCAACACCAAATATATTGTCTCCGAAATTTGTGTGATTTTTAACGACTTAATATATGTTGGTACATAAATTTACTAGCACATTTTACGCGAATGCCCAGACATTTTACGAGGTATTCGGTATTAGAAAGGAATGCGTGGACAACATTGACTGCGGCGATTTGGTCACGACGAAATACTAACGCTGACATGCGGGTGGCCAGGTACCGTCCACAGAGGCTGTTCACAACGCGTTAATGATCTTAATTTTTACATATTGTTTTCTGAAGTTTACGCGAACGCTACACATTGAAATGAGATAGTTGGAATCTACCACCAGCCTGGGATCCCATCATATATATTAAATCCCAGCACCAACACCATACTGCCAGACTAAAAGACACTTTAAGCTTTTTCTGCGTAAAACGGAACGCACCTGTTTAAATTTAAATGAGGGTATACAAGCTACTAACTAATTATGAGACGACCAACACCTCAGTCTCCCTGTGACCACGGACTCTACGAAGGGTTCGAAACGTCAGGATAAACATTAAAAAGTAATGGTAAAATAAACGCGAGTAGATCCGTAAAAGTTGTTTCATTTCATAATTTTTACTCTAATTAATAGCTTAATTAGTGACGCTTTGGTGGCAGAGTGGTAAAGCGCTCCGCCCGATTTCCGGAAATCCTGGGTTCAGAATCCCAGGTCGTGTGTTTCAGTTTTTTCGATGCTTAGCCTGGGTATGTGTGTTACCCATCAATTGTAGATATCACTCGATTTTATTGACGGAGGCGTCTGCCCAGCTGTGGGACAGTATATAGACTAATTACTTACAAAACTGTAAACAAGACTCTTTATTTTCCGTCATAAAGTTAGATATGTTGGCATTAATTAACATTTTGCTTATTTTAGTCCTTGCAATCAACTATCAACACATAAGTAAGTATGGGTATTGTGTTTATGGTTTATGGGGGTACTGATCACGATTATGGCAACTATTACATGACGAAGGCGATTTTTTAATAAGTATTGTTTTTAAGTGTGTGTGTGTATGTGTGTCGATTATGATGACATCTATTTCAAAATCCAAGATGGCGGACACGATTTAAAAAAAATCGATATTGAGTGCCGATTATGAATATGATATCTGCTTCGGAATCCAAGATGTGGGATGTGGTTTTTTCAAAAAATATGGGTATCGTTTTTGAGGTGTCTGTGGGTGCCGATTCAATATGGGAATAAAATTTGAGTCTAAATACGCTGATTATAAAGTGGAATCATATATTTGCAGGACTTAATTCTACCACAAAAGGAAACTAGGTAGGTGCTAAATATAAAATGTGTATATAATATATTTTACTTGCAAGATTTGGATTGAAGCACTAATTGAGAATAGGGATCAGTAATTCAGGATCACATGTAACGTAATGGATCCGCAGAATTGGCGGGACTGAATAAAAAACAGAATTTGAAGAAAAATGGATATAATAATATAATAAATAATAAATCATTTATTTCAGACCATTTGATCCATAGGTTAGTAACAATTGAAACTTAAAAGCTATGTTAGAAACAATTATACAATATATTATATTAAAATTAAATGAAAATAAAATAAAAATAAATCATTGATCAGACTGATTAAAATGAAACAATTTTTACGGATCTACTCGCGTTTGTTTTACACATTAATTTTTAATGTTTATCCTGACGTTTCGAACCCTGTGCAGGGTCCGTGGTCACAGGGAGACTGAGGTGTTGGTCGTTTCATAATTAGTTAGTAGCTTGTGTACCCTCATTTAAATTGAATCAGGTGCGTTCCTTTTTACGCAGAAAGAGCTTACAGTATCTTTTGATCTGGCAGTATGGTGTTGGAGCTGGGATTTAATATTTTGTATGATGGGATGCCAAGCTGGTGGTAGACTCCAAGGAGACTAATTGATGTAAAAAAATACTCTTTTTTAAATTGACATAGTTATATAAATGTTTTAAATATTATTTGTCAACGACTACTCTCCGTTTCTCTATAAAACATTTTTTTCATACGATTTGTACAACTAAAGTATCCTATTTAAAAAACAAATCCGTCTTTACCCATTTACATACAGTATAAATAGAACTATTTGCTTATGTATTCCAACGTGCTAAATCGTGCCGCGTATTGTGTTAGACGAGTATATAAAAATACAAATATTCGTGATGGTACGTTTACTGCTACTTGAGATCATCGCCGGGACACGTTTGTTGGAGTGACGTAAATGTGATGATGATCTAAGAAGCATATGCATTGCTATTGCGAATATCAAAATGTGAAGTTGAACCAGCTTGATTATGTCCACAACCCGAGGTACAAGCCTTTGGGCGCCAGGGGTTCAAGTTGGAACAGCATGTTTATAGATCACAGCCCGAGCCGGGGTCCTAGCTTTAGGGGCCCTGGAGCATCTGCTCTTGATATCCAATTCGAATCCGTTGGACAATTTGATCATTCTGCCGGCCGGAACCAACGGCTTTACCTGCCTTCCGAAGCGCGGAGGAGCTAGAGATTATAAGTTTTGGGTCACCCATCCGATGACCAGCCTTTGCGAAAGTTGCTGAACTTCAGCAATCGCAAATAAATGTATTTATTATAATAAATAAATAAATATAATAATAAAACAATTACAATTAATTAATTAATTACAATTGGTCTGCGATTATAATAATATTATTATAATCGCAGACCAGCTGTTTAGGGCGGCCGCACACCGTTTCCTGATCAGGAATTCCGGATTGGAAACCTGAATGCATGTCTTACCTACAAAATGTATAACAACACGTACGTTTGTTTATTTTTAGTTTAAAAAGTTTAAAAATACTTGACGTTCGTTCAAATTAGGAAACCGTATTTGTGCGGCCGCCCCCTCAAGTTTGTATGTAATACCTTTAAACGAGCAATTCTTGTATAAGTATATATAATCTGTTTCTAATACCTTTAAAAGGGCATTTCTTGTACCTATATACGTATATAATCTGAATTTCGAAAACGGCTCCAACGATTTTCATGAAATTTAGTATGCAGGGGGTTTTGGGGGCGATAAATCGATCTAGCTAGGTTTAATTTTTAGAAAACATTAAAAAAAAAATAACGAGCAAAGTTCAGTCATCCACATACTAAACATTTATTGGTTAAAATAATGTCATACAATATTTTAATTGTTCAATTAATTAGTGACAATAAAAACATCATTAACCTCTGGTATTCGATCTATGTTCAATTAGAAATGGGTCATCATTAGATATAATTTTTATTATTTCAAATAAATAAAAGTATCGAAAAAAAGCCTCGCGGATAATTGTTTTTTTATTGTCATTTACGCGTTGGTGAAACGAGTTTTAAGAATCAATCGGTTTTATCTTGCTCTATTAAGAATATTGTAATTTGTAACATTACTTGTTTTTTGTAGAAGTGCATCTTACTATAACTTAATGAAAATTGGAGACAATTCCCCGCTGACTACCACCCCGAAAAATATTTCAGACGCCATCAGTAGGATAAAAAAAAAGCAAAACTTAAAGATTGTATTGTTTTATAGGGTTTTACTTCAAAGTGAAAACTTTAAAAAATATCAGTGCCTAGTGTGACTTTTTACGTTTACAAAAACGAAAACTATAGTATGGCATTAAAGCAGCTCCTCCTGGCGACATACGAGAAGAGTTAACATTTTGCCATACGAATTGTCGTTTTCGTTAACGTGATCAAATAGCGAATGAAATTCGCACCAGACACCCTGGTAAATTAATTACATAATTAACTTAAAATACTACCGGATACTTTACGCGTTTAAAAAAAGTTAAGCATGATTTACATGTTTTTTTATACAAAGCATATTCAAAGTAAATAAATAATAATAACAATAATTATCATTTGCTTGATGGTTAGAACAAGGGTCAGATTCTCTCAGTACTCCTTGACACGGCACGTATTGGCAGGAGGTTCCTGACTCTGCAGTTCGACCACCGGTAGCTTGGGCCCTGCCCCGCTGTTGGTGGTACTCTAAGATTAGATTTTTATAATGTTTTATTGTTTTATATTAAAATATTGTAAAAATCTAGTTTTAAGAAAGAAAATAAATAAAGAGAATAATAATTTTTACTGATAATCCGCAAAAATTTAAACGTAACATACTTACTTCTTTCTCGCCCGGGTCTGTTTAATTAGCTATTATCTCCATTTTCTTTCTTTTTTTAATGTTTATCCACTTTTTCGTTAAATCTTAGTTAAGTTTTAGGTTATTAAATAAAATACTGAGTTCACGTTTGCATGCCGTGGCAACCTTTAATTAAGTCAGCACTTAGAATGAGATACAGTTCACTTACATAAGTCTTTTGTAGTGTATGCCTTGTTGGTTGTCCTAATAAATAAAATAAAAAATAAAAAAAAAAAATAAAATAATAATAAATAAATTCTTTATTAAATCATTAAAACATAGTACAGAAAAAATGTGTACGATAGAAGTCTGCTGCAGAAGTATTATAAAGGCGCACGCTTCACGAAAATTTCAATAGCTTGCCCAAGTAAACTTCTAAAACGTGGAAGTAATTCACAACACAATTACGTAGACCAAAGTGTTGCAACACAAAGAGTACCTATTTAAAATGCGCACTATTACGTATGTGCTAACACTAGAGGTCAGCGTCATTAGACTCGTAATGACGTTGGACTATAAAATATCCATAAATAAGGTGAGTGACGGTACGTTGACGGGCGGGCATCGGTGCCGGCGACTCGCTTCGCAGCCTTCCAAATATAGGCGTCTGCTCCCAAATAGGCTGTGCTGTGCAATCGAGGACACCACGCTGACCCGCTCGCCTCTTTCCATTGTCTACTTGTTTTTTTTACTCTCTACAACCACAAAATAAGGAGACCTACAGAAGATAAACTTACTACCGTTTAATACCGCTTTACCGCCTCTGTGGTCTAGTGGCTAAGACCACCGGTTTAGATCCATAGGTCCCGGGTTCGTTGTGTACTCGGTTTGGTTGATGGTAGGGCTTGTTTGTCCGCCTGGTTAGCGACCACCATCTTATCTGAATATGTCGCCATAACATCACTGTTTGTAGCGTTGTTGTGTTCCGGCAGCTAGAGATAAGATAGCCAGTGCCTCACTAGTTGAGGATCCCGGGTGAAGTGCGCTTCCACCATTGGCCTTATCATCACTTTACATCAGGTGAGATTAAGGCACTGTGCTTACCCGTTAATATAAAAAAAATATCTTGAAACAGTTCGAACGCAGTTGTTGCGAAATTCCGTGTCCGAGAGGTTATCTATGTATGCGTTGCTCAAAAGCGTATGTCTGAATCTTACCTTCTTTCTGTGGATCTCCTTATTTTGTGGTACAATTGATAGTGTACGAGAATGTCTCCTCCGCACATTTATGCGATCTACGTAGATATACTAATGCATTGCTCAATTCGTCGAGAATCGTAGCGCAATACTTGATTGGCGTTGCGCGCTTCCTTGTTTCGGTCGTACATCGTACACGGTAGCATAATAACCTACTGCTTAGTGAAACTAATTAGGTAGTTTGAATTTCGAACGGTCTACGTCAAACACAATTCAGACATAAAAACAAAACTGCGTAGCATCTTGTAAGGCAGATAAGGTTCGGCCGTACGTAGACGTTTCTCACGCGCAGTCGCATTGAAAACAATGTCGCTTTCATTAAAAGTGTCGGACGATAGGGCGGCGAGTGGGCGCTCCCGCCGCGACACTGTAGTCGTGATAATATTTCAAACTATTCAACAGCAAGTTTATCTTCATTCTAGACATGTTTATGCTGACGTTTCTGTTAGCTAGTTACTACAGTTACAGAGAGTTTATTGTGATATGCGGCCTGCCACGAGCGGAGCCGACGCGCCAGCCCGTGGCGGGAATGCAGCCTTGGACATTGATCGTTAAGCCTTAATGGAAAGAATACGCGCGGAGTCAATAACTTCGACTCACAGTCGACAGATTATTAATTGCAATTGAAGGCCAATTGGTGCGAAAAGCGTCCGCACTCGGTTGCGCTCGTATTGTTGATGCACACTCGTAGATGTGTCGATCACTCATACGGGGAATGTGGCAGATTTTGAATAAACTCTTGAGGATTATGCATGCAGGCTCGCGGGCGGCACCGCGGCACCGCGCATTGTATTCAAATGGGATCGTCACCACAAAACAAGGAGATTGCAGAAAGCAGGCTCTATACAAACGTTCTCGAGTAACGCACTCATAGACAACCTCTCATAGACACGGAATCTCGTAACAGCTCGCAACAGTCCGAGCGCTGCTGTTTTTTAATGTTAATAGGAGGCAAACGAGCAGGCTGATCACCTGATGGAAAGTAATTACCGCCGCCCATGGGTGGCAAAATCAAAGTTATTGCAGATGCGTTGCCGGCCTTGAGGAAGAAGTTGGATCTTGAGGAGGGAGTAGAAATTGAGAAGGGGGAGGGGTGAGAGATGAGCCTCCGGTACTTTCAATCACCGGACGAAACACAACAGCAACGAGTGCGTGCATTGTTTCACGCCGATATTCTGTGAGAGGGTGGTATTACGTCGGGCGAGTCGGCCCATTTCGTGCAGCGTGGCTCTACCACTCAGACAGTGTCACTCATTTAGCACCACCCAGGGGTCACGTGTAGGGGCTCAAGGGTAAACCTACGGACGCGAGTAACTTTAACCCCCAAGCTGTTGCGAGATTCCGTGTCCGTGAGCTTGTTATGTCTGCGTTGCTCGAGCACGTTAGTATGAAGCTTATCTTCTGCAGTCTCCTTACTTTGTGTCGTCACCGAGAGGCGACGGACGCGCCGGCCATTACTCAAACCGAAGACACGCCCTCCGGCCTTCACTTGCATTGTTTTTCAGCCGCGATCTAGATTGAAGCTATCTTTGATATCGTTTATGATGAAGCGTTTGTTCTCGTATGCATACTTTCGCGTGTTGCCATGTGCATTAATGCGATGTAGAGATAATTGGTGCAAACACACCTTAATGTTATGTTACTTACCGATCTAGGTACACTAACATTGTGAAGACATACAATTTGTTTGTTTGATCAAGTATTTTGATACGATTCTAAGAATTATTTTACTAATAGAAAGATACACTATCCTTGATTGATTGAAGATTCAGACTTTACTCTACTTTACTTTACTTTAGACTCAGGTGCGATCGAGTATGCAGTATGGAGTATTGTTCCCATCTATGGGACGGCTCCGCTCAATACCTCCTCGATGCACTTGATAGACTGCAAAGGCTAGCGGTACGCATTATTGGAGATGCTGAGGTTACTGCCTCTTTTAAGGACCTCCAGCTGCGTAGAGACATTACTTCTCTCAGTGTCTTCTACCGAAATTACTACGGAGAGTGTTCTGAAGAAATTTTGATTTAATCCCGCCCTCTTCTTTCCTCTCCCGGACTACACGTGCTGGTCTTAGGAACCACCATCATACTGTACAGACAATCAGTACTCGTATCAAAAAATTTGGCAAGTCGTTCCTCTGTAAGATCCGGCTTTGGAATTCTGTGCCGGCGCATGTGTTTCCCAGCTCCTATAATCCCGGGTCTTTGAAGCGGAGCGTGAAACGGCATTTATACAGGCCGTCATGAATGGGTGCGCTTGTGGCCGTGCTTGTTCTACGGTGAGGAGCGCTCTCATTATTTTGGACTGCATCGGCTGCTTACCATCAGGCAGGATGTGGTCACTATGATGAGCCGATATTAAAAAAGAGCTAATTTTCTCTCGGTCACGTACAAAGTTCCTGGCGGCCGCGGCGCTGCGGGGCATTAACATTTGTCAGAAACTAAATTCTAGCTAGATAAAGCTTGTTTCCAATAAATGAGAAATTCCTCTTTGTATTTTCAACAAGCACCAAGTTACGCTCGGATGACATCTCGCCCTCTGTTCGCTAACATGAGTAGCAACGCTTTTGATATTGTTCAGTTTACTAGGGCGCTTTGGCTTAAAGTGAACATTAACTAATATTACCAAAAAATTGTATTTTTAATTCTTTGTATCTAAAAGAAAGTAATTATAGCAATATAATAGCAGGAAAACGTAATATGTGTATAAATAAGCTATATAATATTGTTCCTGTTAAATGCTACAACTATTGCTGAAACAATGTAATTATGATAACTAAATAAATGACTAACCATTGTTTTAATAATTTTTTATATTATATCAAAAGCGAACCTGACCACCTGGTCAGGTTCGCTGATGATGCAAATACACCGAAATTAGGGTAAACGAATTTTTAAAGTATTGTACACTACAGGTTTACGCACTTTATTAAATAATGGAATGGCTAAAACACGTGTTTTTATATACCTACGTATGCGAGGCGTAACTTGGTGTCACTGCGAGTACGTTTGGCAGCAGACTGAGCAGGGCAAAATGCTCTACCCATTAGTGGGCTAGAGATGTGACACTAAAGTAACGCTAAAAAGGTTAACAAAAAAAAGTCCTAAAGAGGCAAAAGATACATGGTGCGTCGCTAAAACGACCCTCCCTAGTAGTGATAAATTGATTTTGGATTTAATTTCGCTTTCTATGCATTTTTAACCAAACTATCGGTACAAAGTGCAAAAGCAGTTGCATGTGTCGTTAAGCACGGGTTATGAACCCGGCGACCCATGGATGTCAGCTCGAAGCGAAGCTGGGCGGCATGTCAGCGCGCAAGCATCACGCGAGCGGACTGCGCAAGCGCACCGCGTGCGTGCCTAACCGCCGCCGACGGCCATGCGCCCTGTAACTGGAAACCGATAGGGTCTATATAATTATATTATTTTATATATATTTTGTTAAATTATCCTTGCGTCATGATGCAATGTATAAAGCTGCATATACATAGATTTTTTTATTTTCGAGGTTGATAACCGTACCTTTTTTCATTTAATTTTATATGTACGGATTATTTTTGTCTGTAATAAATGTTTGAATTGAATTAACGCCTAAGGCATGCTTAAGGTCAAGACTAGAGTGGATAATTGTCATTGTTTACAATATATTACAGAACGAAACGAAGAACCATAAAAGAGAAACAAAAAAAATTAAGGAAAATAAATAGCCTAAAACTGTCCCACTGCTGGGCAAAGGCCTCCATAATTGAAATCAAGTCCCTACAACTGATGGGTATTGGCTTAATTAAATAAAAAAACAGATTTAAAAATAAAAAAGAATTAAGGCTTTTTTTAAATATTACAAGGAGGCAAACGAGTAGGCGGATGGAAAGTAATCGCCGCCACCCATGCAAAACCAAAGTAATCGCAGATGCATTGCCGGCCTTGAAGAAGGAGTTGGATCTTAAGGAGGAAGTAGGAATAGGTACCAAACCCTCGTGTAATTTTTATGCAATGTCCCTTATAACACGTGAAATGGCTAAGACACTCGTATAAGTATAACATTTTCGTTAAAATGTTGACTTTAAAAAATAGAGACTGAAAAATTGTTGTTTTTGTAAAACGATGACTATTAAAACTTCTATCGACTACATAGTAGTACATACGACTCCCACTACTATTTGGATCTCAAACTAAGCCAGTGACTTTACACGACCAAGAAGGCCAGACCATTTCACGTAAACAAACATATTGTTCGATAAATCTCAATGAATCCGAAAATGTTCACAATTTAATTTGAAACTAGGCCAGACGGTCTCGAGTGGCGACTAGCGACACAACGTCTCCAAACTCCGTATAAATAACGCTTTTAGTCTGCGCGGAATTTCACCACTTGCCAGATGAAATATCATTTTCTTAAAGTCATAAAATGAAAAAGCCACTCCATTTCCACCTCACATTCACATTAAAATTAAAAGGTTAACGCGAATAAGACGCGCTCTTAGATTTGATTTTATTTATTGCAGGCAACAAACAATGTACAAAACTGTATAATTAATGTGAATACCAAGATATATGCTATGTGAACGGAAATTATTTTATCTATACTAATATTATAAAGAGGAAACCTTTGTATTTTTGTATGTAGGTATGTACGTTTGCATCGAATAAACTCAAAAACTACTGGACCGATTTAAAAAATTCTTTATCCATTAGAATGCTACATTAGCGCTGAGTAACATAGGCTATATTAAAAAAAAGTGTCCACCCGTGCGAAGCAGAGACGGGCCACTAGTTTATTAATAAAAGTAGGGTAGTGGCAGTGATCGACACCTTTTCCTTTATTATTCAAAAATTCAAAATTCAAAATTCAAAATCATTTATTCAGTTTATTCTACAAGTAGCTCTTATGCCATGTCACTGTGCCATGTCACTATGCCATCGGTTCGTAAGTCTACTCTGGGCGGGAGATCTTGTACTGAGAAGAACCGGCAAGAAACTCAGCAAGTGTCCAGCTCTTTTCTCCCTTACAGCGTCAAAAATATTGGAAAATGCCCTATCATAGCAGGACACTTTCCATTACAATAAACACAAAAAATATAGAAGACAACCACAACATGTAAAAAAACACAAAATAAAAAATATACGTTAACAAATTTGCATCAGGTAAAAGTTGCAATTTCCACAATGTCATACAGTACCACTACAGTACTATCGTAAAAGTAAAAAATTGTTTAAGAAAAACAAAGTCAAATTATAGTGAAAAATACTAAAAATAAGATAAGTATGTATGAGCAGACCACAGTCCACAGTCCACAGGCGGCACCCGTTCACGAGTATGACATATGAATCAGCCATCGCTTCGCTCAATCATATTTTAGGGAACCCGACCCCGACCCCGAACCCGATGCACACGCCACCTTATTAATTAATTAAAAATAAGGGCCATCAACAGATTTTTACTTTAGGACCTTGTTGAGTAACTAGCTGTTATTCAGTAAAATTTTAATAAAAAGCTAACCTTTTAGAAATAAAGCTATAGCTGGCTAATCTAGTTGTTAACTAGGTGCGCTTTAAAAAAAAACATTTTTTTTAAATTTCATCTCACCGGATGTTAAGTGACGATAAGGATACGGATACGGATGTTAAGTGCAAAAGATCTTGTTCGTTAATCCATTGCGCCGTAATACGACGTGAAAGACAGACAGACAGTGTCCGTGTGGTGTTGGACGCAAATAATAGCCAACCCATCTCTTCCCGTGGGTGTCATAAAAGGCGACTAAGCGAGTTTAAGACCCCTTGCATATCCAAAAAGCACCACTAGAATTCCCAAGGAGGTTTGGTGGAGACCACTTGCTAATTAGACCAGCTGCTTTTTTTAGACCAGTTGCTAATCAGACCATTTGCTTTTTAGACCAGTTGCTACTTAGACTATTTGCTTTTTAGACCAGTTGCTACTTAGACCATTTGCTTTTTAGACCAGTTGCTACTTCGACCATTTGCTTTTTAGACCAGTTGCTACTTAGACCAGCTGCTTTTTTAGACGAGATGATACTAACCCGTTGATTGTTACCCGTTGTGTCTACAGTTCTAAAATTAAATAGAATGTAATTAAAAATAGTCTTACACGTATAGAATACATTTTCTCTACAAGATTGCTAAGACATAAGCTTAAATTAAGCTGATATTCAGTATTAATGCAGCGTCTAATACATGACAACAATACTCGTATATGACAAGTTCAGTTTGACTCTATGTTTTAACATTCTAACATCAACCCGTATTTGGCAAGCGTTGTGAATTGAGATAAAGCCAATACCTATCAAGTAGCGATGACTTGATTACAATGGACCACAGTTTTTAGGTTATTTACCTATTTTTTCTAACTTACGTACTTATCCTAGTGACTACCAGTGTTCAACACAGTTTTCGTCTCAAAAATATAACATTGAAATTTATTGAAATTTTACGGAATGACAGAATTCAAAATATTAAAAATTCAAAATCATTTATTGAGTTTAGGCTACAAATAGCTCTTATGAACGTTATTATGCCATCGGTTCGTGAGTTTATTCTGGGCGGGAGACCTTGTACTGAGAAGAACCGGCAAGAAACTCAGCAAGTGTCAAGCTCTTTTCTCCCTTACAGCGTTAAAAATATTGGAAAATGCCCTATCATAAAAGGATAGGTACTTTCCATCACAAATAAAAACACAAAATATAAAGGACAATCACACATGTAAAAAAACCACAAAAAAAATAAAATAAAATATTTAAGTTTGCAAAAACATCATTTACCAGTTAAATTTTTTACAATGTCATACAGTACAAGTAAAAGTAAAACCTGTCTAAGAAAAAACAAAGTTAAACTATAGTTAATAATAATAAAATAAGACAAGTATGCAAGAGCAGACCAGCCTCCACAGGCGGCGGGTGCCGCGAGTTCACGAGTATGACATATGAATCAGCCATCGCTTTCGCATCTACAGCTAGGAAGCAGCCGGGTGGTCGGTATTCAATTGCTGCTAAAGACAAAATCAGTTTAATATAAAATTTAAAAATTCGGACAAGTGCGAGTCGAACTCGCCCACCGAGGGTTCCGTACAAATTTATGGGTACATATTATATAGTTCAGGAATCGAGTCTCGAACTTTTCCCGAAATTCAGTTTAGTAGGGCAAAATGTATTTCTTTTTTCATTCTTCGTTATAAATCGAAAACTATAAAAATAATAAAAAATCTGTTTAAGCTTGTGCAAATGAAGCCCTTTCATACGATACCACACATGACACGGTTAACTTATTTCGAAATTTGGACCCCCGTTCCTTGCATATAGACCCTGTTTTTTTGTGATTTAATTAAATATGTATAGTTTTCAGATTTCTTCCTATACTTGTAGTATAAGAAGATATTACTTGCCAAACTTCATAGTTCTAGGTCAACGGCAAATACCCTATGAATTTTGATTCCTTGAGAGTGTCGAAATATACGTTTTTTGCGACATAAACGGCCGTAAGTATCTTTTTTTTCGTTAACTTAGAAGTTTGATTTTTTCACAACTTCAAGGGACCGCAACCTGAGTATATGATTTTAATTTCAACTCGATAACTCCACGCATTACCGAGATAAAGGATCTTGACAGACAGATAGACAGACGGACAACACACTGATCCTATAAGGGTTCCGTTTTTTCCTTTTGAGGTACGGAACCCTAAAAAATCTAAAATAGGGGATTTTTAATGATTAAAAGAAAAAATTACGATTATTGGTTCCTGCCGTACATTGTTGTCGGCTCTCTTAGTAGCTACCAGTAATGACAGCACTGTACAGCTACTTATTTTTTCGAACATACTAACCATTTGTAAAAAACGCAATGAGTTCGCACTTGAGGCTTGAGGCTTTAAACAGTTCTATCTGCTCAATAGTCCGACATTGAAAGGCTGTTGACTCGTAGCCAGGCATTTATGGAGCATCTCAGCGCAATGCCGCCAGGGAAAGCCATCTTATCTCATTATCGAATAATCTGTAATTTCTATACGTTTTTACGCGGCACGATCTGGTCCAACTAGTCTCAGCTAAATGTTAATCGGATATGCACTTGTTTGTATAATGGGTCGTATTTATCGGGTAATACGGTTGGTTGTTATCAATAAAGAGGTTTCGACTTAAATGGATATGTAATTTTTTGTGTAAATTGAGCCTATAATTGCTTCGGCGTAAGTTGATCGCGAATGTGGTATAGCGTAGATTCAATTTACAACTAGCACTTTGAATTTAATGTGTGTTTAATTTATAAATACTTAAGATATTTTTTATCATCATCATCATCGCATTTATCATCATAATCAGCTTTAATCAGCCCGTGTAATGTTTACTGTTGGACATAGGCCTCTCACAAAACTGTTTTTCAAATTATAATTTTAAATTCGTGTTTTACTTACAAGTGTTTTTTTTTGTTTCAGGTAATAAAATTATCTAAAAAGGCTTTTGCATTTGCAGTTTCTGGAGCACTTCGGTTATCAGGTTTAAAAAAAACTTTAACATTCTATTTTGTATTTTTCTCATGTATTTTATAAACCCACGACGCTGGCAAAACGTGTCCTAATTCTTTCGAACCAATAAACCGATTTTAATAAAACTTTTTATTCTTAAGGGATAAGTTACAGATGTTAACAGTTTATACGATTTGTTACTTTCCATTACATCCTGCCGATAGGGCAACCCACATATAGCAACCCGGAGGTGGGAGGAGGTGAATACTACATGTATGACTATATACCTCAAGCGGTTGAGCTAGACTATGTCAGACTCCTACTGACTAAACACCCCCTGGTGTGGATGGGAGGCGACGTTGGCGTTACTCAGTCAGAGTGCACGCCGTGGTGAAGTCGGCGCGCCCCCTAGTGATGCTGCCTATGTCAGCTGACTTAACTAAGCGACGATGTGCTCTGTGCCGCAAGTAGGCAATCGAGGTCACGTGATAGTTGGTTTGGGGGATCCGATAATGCATGATTGGGCCTACGGAAATGAGGGATGGATTACTTTCCATAGAGGACTAAGTAGTACAAACTTTTTAACTGTCAACATTTCTGCAGCAGTGGAAGCAGTGGAACTGCGAGTTTTACTCTTAGTGCAACGAGAAGTGAGCGAGCTTACAGCTCCGGTATCCGGATATTAGGTAGTGGACTTTACGTGTCCACGGGGCAACGAGCTTGAGACATTAGTCTTAAAAGTACCGGATGAAGAATGCGCTTCGGCAGGTCCTAATCTGGTGTTATGTCCTGACGTAGATGGGCCCTTGTGCTTGCGCAAGGATGTCTGACAAGGTTGGTAGGGGGTGTCTGGAGAAACTTTAAAGTCGTGTGGAGTTGGGTGTCCACATTTCTGCATTTCCTTAAAGGATAGAAACTATCATTAAAATCGTCTTATTGGTTTGAATTAATTAGATCTTCAAAATCTGAAATGTCTCTTGACAAAAAAATAAAATACTGTACTGTACTGGGTACCTACTGTTTACTGTAATTATTTAAACTTCTGTCCTGAATTGTACGTTGGAAGCGTAAACAACGCCGCGTCTCCCCCATAGCAAACGTTTCACGCCATATCGCACAGTTTATTAACGCAAATGTTGGCATCTCCTCACGCCCATTAATCTCCATATAATTAAATGATCAAGTGATATTATATTTAGCCGGAAACTGGGACGGCCCACGCGGCGCGCCCTCCTCCCAGGCAACGACAACAGAAAAGTTCAAGTTTTTCATCGTTATTAGCGAAAGAAAAGCAAATTTCTTATATATTGTCTGACTGCTGGGCGTTCATAATTGAAATCGAGTCATACCTACAATCGATAGGTATGGCTTGTAATTCTTTCATCATCATCATCATCATCAGCCTATACTAGTCCACTGCTGGACATAGGCCTCTCCAAGTGCACGCCACCGAGCACGATCCGCGGCTACTCTCATCCAGCTCTTGCCAGCCACCTGCGAAGATCGTCGCTCCACCTAGTCTGAGGGCGTCCTACACTACGTTTGCCGATGCGCGGTCTCCACTCGAAAACTCGTAAACCCCAACGGTTGTCGGTTCTGCGGCTAATATGACCGGCTCACTGCCACTTCAGCTTGTAATTCTTTATTTTGGCGATAAGATGGTATCTAGTCAAGCTAAAATAAAAGCTCTACCCCCTGACTATGAGCTCTTGTAGCAGTATTATTGCAGTTGTGTTAAAGAGACTCGAATATATTTATCGCTACACGCGTCTCGTTTTCATAACTGCAATAATACTGCTATAAGTGCTCGTGGTTACCCCCCTACACTAAACTTAACATAAGGCGCAATATTATGTGACCCGCTGGGAACGGAACTTTTGACCTCCCATTTATTACTTTTGAAACATAAATATTACATGGCGGACTTAATGCCTGAGGCATTCTCTACTAGTCAACCATAGGGTGGTGCAGAGATAGCATTGGTAGGTACAATTGAGATGTATTATTATAAATAATTTAAATGTAAGTATATACCTAATACATGCATTAATATAATATATACATAAACATATGTGTGTATTGTAAAAATAAATACGTAAACTACTATAAATAAACATACTCGTACATAAAATACATCATCCTAATAGGACGTTATTGAGATGATTCTGCCATGATTCATTTTGAGTGGTAAAGAGCTTTTCTATACTAATATTATAAAGAGGAAACCTTTGTATTTTTGTATGTATGTATGTATGTATGTATGTATGTATGTATGTATGTTTGCAACGAATAAACTCAAAAACTACTGGACCGATTTAAAAATTCTTTCACCATTAGAATGCTACATTAGCGCTGAGTAACACAGGCTATATAAAAATATATATAATATATATACAATACTAAAAACGACAATTTAATTTTCCAATACAAAATGATTTGTTTGTTTTGTAGTCATGAAAACCATTGATATATATTTAACTCAATGATGGAAACTGTCAAAGCAGTACGAAGTCCGCCGGGTAGTTAGTAATAAAGTAGTGGCACTATAGTGTTCAACAGAAACCAATGTTGGACACTTTTTTTTTAATTATTAAAAATAATGGTCGCTGACTGATTTTTGACTTTAGCGCAGCAATTGATTACAGACCAACTGCTTCCTATCCGTAATTCAGTGAAAAATCTATTGAATTCTATATAATTTTTAGTGATGAAACTGATGTCGAACATTGGGCTTTCTGTGTCAAACATTGTTGCCACTATGATAATTTAAAAAAAAACTGCGACATGAGAATGAAATGGCGCTAGAGTTAATTGCCAAAACGCATTTGATGTAAAGTAATGCAGCCACAATGCAATAAATCACTTTGAAAAGGAAAACAGGGGCGTTTGTTTTATCAGAATAGCTTTTAGAAGCTTTTTGCTATATAAGTATAATTTTTATAATAAGTAGGAAGTAAGTAAATAAATTGGCAAAAAACGTATTTTCATAATATTATGTTTATATTTTAGCTGTTGCACTCTTAAGAACCAGGAAAATCATATTGTTGAACACATAAAAATGAAACATTTGTCGTAAACGCTTTACTATTCCAACCACAGATATTTGAATTTAAGGTTACTACGAACAATATTTTCACTGATGACATTGAAAACTGTATAAGCAAATAAAAATGTAAGTAAGCTAATATCCGAAAAGAAAAATGCTTGTTTCCGCCGACGACGCCTAAAAAGTTTTAGGTGACAGCTTCACTTTAAAAACCGTCACCTAAAACGTCTTACGTGTCACCTAAAACTATGGAGTTGTCGCAGTTAAGCTTGTCACCTTACATGGCTTATGTAAAATTATAATACTTCGTGAAGCTTTTTCACAAATGAATTTTCCCCTGGACAATTTAATCCCGCAATAAAGTTTGTAACATAATCTCCGTGCCACCAACGACGACGTGTGTTGTATATGCGCGCGCGCACTTAGTATGCGGCGCGGGCGTCGCGTGAGTTTATTTACTGCAACCACTCTGTTTTGGTGGCGCTAGCCGTTATAAAGTAATTTAGCAATTCAGAGAAACAACGAGTTAAAGTGTTGATAAGTTCAGTGTTACATAAGTTTGCGTTAATAATTTTACTCACATATTATGCGAACTAATTATAACTTGTTTAGAAAAAAAATTGTTTTCCAAAATTCAGCGTTTGCATTGGGTGTA
This sequence comes from Eudonia mercurella, assembly GCA_963082485.1. Lineage (NCBI taxonomy): Eukaryota > Metazoa > Arthropoda > Insecta > Lepidoptera > Crambidae > Eudonia > Eudonia mercurella. The sequence goes on along the minus strand of OY720033.1, from coordinate 17,389,304 downwards.
TGTTCAAATGATTGTTAAATTGTATTGAAATATTATTTATTTTAATGACTTTAAAGGTTGGTTGGTCTTTTGTCTTCATTCTAACTTAGTATACTTTTTTTAAGCAACTAGTAAGGCAAAAAAAGTAAGGTAAAAAAGGGAAAAAAATGAATTAAAAGGCAAAAACCAAGATGTCATGTATTTATTTATCTGTATTTATAAAAGTGAAATGTCACTCATAAAAAAATCAAAACTGCTTGATTAATAAAACTGAAATTTTCATTGCAGTCGGGGGACCGCTTTGCGGAATACTTTCTTATTTATAATTTCAATTTATAAGGTGATGACATGACATCTTTTTTTTTGCCTTTTTTGTCATGACATTTTTATTTTGTACCTTTTTGTTAAAAGTTTAATTTTAATAAAATATGTCATACTAGAGTAATTTAATTTGTAAGCATATTTAAACAAGAAGAAACAAAAATTAACATCAAGTTCTAGTCTCTAACTCCAATAATGACGAATTTTCATCATCAAATTTCATCCCCTATTTTACCCACATAGGAGTTGAATTTCCAAATGTTTACTAGCCTATGTTAGTCGGAACCATGCAAGGATTGTAGCGATACCTCATATATCTAAATCGGTTCAGGCGTTTAGAAGTTATGGCGGAATAAAGAAACATCACATACCTACATGAACCCTGAAAACAATAACACTCCTTTTTGGCAGTCGTGTAAAAATAGTTAGTATTTGCAATATATCTGTCCTCTCATAGCTAATAAAAAAATTGGTTACAATCAGGGAATACTCAACTTATTGTATCGGACCGGAGTTGTCTTCCAAATATTTCCACAACCCGACCTCAAGTAATTTGTAACGACAACATTGACGTCTATTTTATCGTCCCACGTCACCCCCCAACAATGTTACACCGACACTTGTGCAAACCACCTGCCGATAGTAGGCTTTCTACGCTGATAACGCAGCCACGAAACCTAATGGCGATGGCGGTGCGTGCAGTGAAATCGCTGAGGAAAAATCAACGGGCCGCATTAACATAGCCGCAGATCTAGTTTATTCATAATTGGCGGTACCACCCCAGCGCGGAGCCCCGCCCCTGCCCGCGTGCTCGTGCGCACGATCTAGGGATGCATACTGTTCGATTTTAATGAAGATCGATTCGAGCGTATAGATGCGATCTGGTGGTTCTTTGAATCGATTTATTTTATTACAGTTTTTATGTGATTTCTACTACTGCGCATGAGGATTGAATCGTCCAGCAGATCTTATAAATTTGTTTTGTTTAGTATCAGATTTGGTGTAATAATGTATCTTTGATGGCCATTAAATCATATCGCAACATAAAAAGAAAAGTGTTTTAATTATTACAAAAGCAAATATTGAATAGATTTTTATGAATTTTTCGCGTTTAATTTAACTTTTTATTTTTTCCTCACGGTTTGAATCCTTTACAGGATCTGTTGCCACATTGAGATCAATTCAATGACATACGATCCGATTCGACAATCGATTCAGGAAGTCTGATCCATTATGATCCAAAACATCGATTCAGACCAAAAATACGTGCATCCCTAGCGCTCTCCTGGTGATAGATTGCGATCATAACGCGCTGTGACACCGACCCGGCGCGGCCACAATTGAAATTTGCATTCTTGTCGTCTGATTGATAACTCTGTTGGTGAGGCGACGTTTGATTCGTAGGCGGGCGTAGGCCAACGTTCCGTGGGTGGAAGGATGTGTCGATCGTATGCAGTCGCCATTTTAACCGCCTCAGCTGCTATGCTCGTTTTCATTGACGTTTGGGTAACCCCCTAAGCAATATTTTGACGCTGTGAAAGAAAGAGAGAAAAGAAAATGCTCTTGCTGAGTTTCTTGTCGGTTCTTCTCGGTATAAGGTCTCCCGCCCAGAGTAGACGTACGAACCGATGGCATAGTGAATAAGTGCTATTTTGTAGCCTAAATTGAATAAATTATTTTGAAATTTTGACATATTAAGTAGGTGACAGTTACCCCAGCAAAACTGTCACCTTACGCTCATCTAAGACTTGGTGAAAAGGAAAATCAGACTTAAAGTTTGGATTTCTAACTAGGGATATAATATGTTAAATGTTGAGCTTGTTCTAAGTCGGATGACTAACGAGTACATAAACTTATCAAAGTTAAAGTCAAATCATCAATATAATCCATCACAGGCACGTATTGACGTCAAAATTTATAAAAACCGTATTTTGGAAGACACAAGACGAAGAAGTAAACAACTTCATCCGACAGACTAGCTTGGACCTAAATAGATCGTAAAGGATTTAGTCGAATTAGGCAGGCAAATGAGACGTACGACCTTGTCTGATGCAAAGGACGTTTTGAACGGCAGACTATAATAAACCGCTATAAGATTTTTTTCGGGGGAAAACTATTTTGCAATGACAGATAAACTATTTTCCGCGAACAACATAACATGCAACGCGGTCTAAATCGGTGCGCCCGCGCCGCCGCCGCCGTCGTCGTCGCCGCCGCCGCTCGTATGTTCGCGAAATGTTTTTTAAGTTTGTTTTTATGAGGTGCAACTGTAAGATACACTCACTCCCCAGCCACGCGTAGAATTATACTCAATAAATTATATGCGATATTTCTGTTTTGTCCGTTGGCTCACGGCCACTGTTCGCTCCTGAATATTTTGTTATCAGAACCAATAATGGGGAGTAAACTATCAAAATCATTAGGGCGATTATAGAAAGATTCTCAAAAAGTAATATTTTTATTAAAGACCGATTTTGTAGTTTGACCTCTTTACTCGTACAGCTTTTACAGCGTTAACGGATTTTATGAGTGGCGAGAAATGTAAGGTTGGTCGGAGGTTCTCTATAGGGGTTGGCATACCCATGAAAAGCGGTTCCCACCCCCACAAGTTCCACCAAGGCGTTCGAGTCGAGGAAATGTGTGAATTGACGAGAGTGGAAAGCCAAAGAGCGGCACTAAAAGCAAAAACCTCGGCTCGGGTTGGCGGTGCTGTTTTTGACAAGGTAAAATGCTGTTTTAAGCAAACACCGGGGCCATGGGTTACGTGGGGACTCTTTTCCTCTCTCTTCAGCCCATGAAAATCTCGTCGGGAGGAGGGTAGGGCTACCCATTAAAAATTTTAGCATCATCCTTTCTTTGCTACGGGGACAGCTTGGGACCACGAAACCAAGCACCTAGGTTTAACCCGTAGGAGCCTACATAGGTGCCTAAAGGTAACCCAACAAAGAATCTAAGCCAAATTTGTGGTCTGGAGAGTCTCAAACCCAGTGGGCCTGGATTCGATTCCCAGCGGGGGGTACATATTTGTGTTGGTTGGTTGGTGGTAGGCCTTCATCAGATGAGATGAAGGCACTGCGCTTACCCGCAAGATATAAAAAAAAATTAGAAAAAAATCACGTTTGTTGTATGGGAGCCCCCCTTAAATATTAATTTAATTTTAATTTAATTATTTATTTTCAAAGTGAATAATATAACTCAATATTCTGTGAATATTTCAAGCGTCTACCTGTTGCCGTTATCAAAATCGAGCAAAAACGAGCAAAAAAAAATCACGTTTGTTGTATGGGAGCCCCCTTAAATTTATATTTTATTCTGTTTTTTAGTATTTGTTGTTATAACAGCAACAGAAATACATCATCTGTGAAAATTTCAACTGTCTAACTATCACGGTGCATGAGATACAACCTGGTGACAGACGGACAGACGGACAGACTGACAGACAGACAGACGGACGGACAGCGGAGTCTTAGTAAAAGGGTCCCGTTTTACCCATTGGCTACGGAACCCTAAAAATACAAATTCATGTTATACAACTGCGGTCTGCCCTCAGCTGATTTATCACCTCTGCGTCACGAAACTGTCTCACTAGAACCAGTCTTCCGAAAATTGTACACCGAATATAGCTACCCACATGCACGATCGATAAAAACACGCTCAATAAGGAAACAGAATGATTTGTACGATTTTTATGGTTCCTACTAATTGGTTCGACAATGTAAACGGCCTTTACCGCCTTCTTGCATTTTAATCAGCATGTTGGAAATAAACATATTATGTACACAGCTATGTATAGAACGAGAAGAACCAGTCACAATTGCGCCAAGCCGGCGCCGGCGCCAGTCAATGGAGTCTACAATAATAAATAAAAAGTTGAGGGAAACGAGACTCCATTAACATACTGTTAATACCAGATACCCACTGATGGACGCCTTCTATCGTAATAGTACCATTTTAGATGAATCACGCGACTTATGTCTTTTTTCCAAAGCAGGGGGTCGACCGCCTAACACTCTCGCTTTCGATCGCTTTGAAGGCGAGGCGAGGAGGAGGCGTCATCTTGTCATTTCGAAAGCAATATGAAAGCAATATCGAAAGCTATAGGCTACATCTTTCGATATTATTCGAAATTATATTTCGATATTATATTAGAAAACGAGGCGAGGGCTTCGCCTACAAACCGATCGAAAGCGAGAGTGTTACGCGGTTGGGGGGCAGATCTTACGCAGAATAGATTGGGTCACGGCGTAATAACCCAGTGCTTCTAATAATTTATCTTGATTGACTGTAATGGGTCATTGTTCTTCTTATAAAGGTCGCTGTCACATATTAGCAGTTTGTATGGGAATTGCTTTGACGCGATTTTATCACCGTACTGATTTGGAGCAAACGTATCAAGCGGACAATGCGCTATATGCGGCCATACATTCTCATTCACCGTTCACCAATTTACGCTCGCTATAAGTAGGCACTGTTCGCTTGTTTATAAATAGGCTACAGGAAAAAATATGGCTTTATATGAAGCGAATAAAAATTGGTGAGATGGTTGAGCGCGGCTACTTGAAATGCAGGTAGACAAACTCGTTTGTCAGTAATGGTATAGCTGACTTCCATGTGGGGTTCGTGGTTTAATTTATTGCCTGATGCGGTGCCGTCTTGGTTGGATCTTGAGGACACAACGTTTGTACGTATCAATCAATAGTCCGATATACGTAATTAGATAATATAATTGTTTATATTGGGGTTAAATAAAAATGTTATGTTTAGAAACATGAAATTATAACCACTTTTACAGATCTACACGGACGCGTCTGACTGACCGTTCGATAATGATAAAATCAAAATTTTAAAAGCGTGTAGATCCTTATCTCTACTAATATTATAAATGTGAATGTGAGTTTGTTACGCTTTCACGCAGAAACTACTCAACCGATGAAATGAAATGAATGAAATGAATTTTTTTGATTTTATCATTATCGAACAGTCAGCCGGGTCCGTGTAGATCTGTAAAAATGGTTTTAATTTCATGTTTCAAATATAAAATTTTAATATAACCCCAATAGAAACATGATTATATTATCTAATTACTACGTATATCGGACTATTATTGATTGATACGTACAAACGTTGTGTCCTCAAAATCCAACCAAGACGGCACCGCATCAGGCAATAAATTAAACCACGAACCCCACATGGAAGTCAGCTATACCATTACTGACAAACGAGTTTGTCTACCTGCATTTCAAGTAGCCGCGCTCAGCCATCTCACCAATTTTTATTCGCTTCATATAAAGCCATATTTTTTCCTGTACAGTGCAGGAAGGATATAGGATACTTTTTATTTAAAAAAGTGAGTTTTTTTTGTTTGTTTGTTTGATACGCTTTCACGCGTAAATATTTAAGGATTTTTTGTTTTGTTGTCATAGAAACTGTCAAAGCGGTACGACGGTAGTAAGTCATAATTAATAATGTGTTCGCGAAAACTTAAGAGCAAGTAAATAAAAGCAATATCATAAAACTTATCATGGACTTTTTTCCATGATATAATAAGCATGTAGGTTTAATTGTCCATTCGATAAATATCACCGTGCCACTAGCTATAAGATTAATTAACAATAATCTGTGATTTTTACTACAAAGTACAAAGCTACTATATTAACAAAGGATAAGTACAAACCTACTTACTTGTTTAATTATTGATTTATTTATCCTAACATTATCTGTCTGAACTATACATTCTTCGGGTCGAGTCGGCGCGGACCCTATATTTGTACATAAAAAAAGTAATACCTACTAATTTAAATGTATTTCCTAAAAATAATATCAATGCTAGGAGACTAGGACACCGGAAAAGATATAGCTGCGTATATTTAAACGAAAACAAGAATTTGTTCAACATTGAAGCAAGCTCCATTTGACAAACGAGGTAAGTTGCAATTAAGGAGCTCGATGGTGCAGTGGTTAACGCGCCCGGTCTGCGAGTGCTGAGGTTAAGCAACTTTCGCAAAGGCCGGTCATTGTATGGGTGACCAAATATTTGTTATCTCGAGCTCCTCCGTGCTTCGGAAGGCACGTAAAGCCGCTGGTCCCGGCTGCATTAGCAGTTGTTAACAACTACTGCACCGCACTGGGCCCGCGTGGTGGTGTATGGCCCGCTCTCCCTATCCATCCATAGGGAAAGCTCGTGCCCCAGCAGTGGGGACATAAAATGAGCTGATGATGATGATGATTTATTTATTTATTTATTTTATTTTAGGAAGACCAACAGCTTTTATATATAAATAAACATTTAAATAGCTACGGAAAGCCATTAACAGGTCCTCACAGTGATACACAAACAAAATACACATAAGGCTACTTAAATATGACATGTTTACAAAATTTGACGCTTTAAGGGAGAAAAGATCTGGACACTTGCTGAGTTTCTTGCCGATTCTTCTCAGTACAAGATCTCCCGCCCAGAGTAGATTTACGAACCGATGGCATAATGACGTTCATAAGAGCTATTTGTAGCCTTAACTGAATAAATGATTTTGGATTTTGAATTTTGAATTTTGACGTGCGCTATAGGTAAGAGTTTTTCCTAAAGTTCGATGAGGCGGGGGGAAGATATATAAGGAGGTTGAACCACCTAGGGGCTTCGTTGGAGCTCTGAGGGCGATTTTGGATACAAGCTCAGGACAAGCGATGCTATAAATTGTCCTTGTCGTTAACATGACTAAATTGCAAATAAAACTCACTAGGCACCCAGTGTATGGCCTGAGGCACAAATAAGGAGACCTACCGAATGTAGCACAGCGACAGACACATAGAACCTTTACAGATACAAATCTCGGAACTTGGAACTTGGAAGTCCAGCTGTTGCGAGATTCCGTGTCCATGAGAGTTTGTCTATTTGTGCGTTGCTATAGCGCGTTTGAATGAAGCTTACTTTCTGTGGGTCTCCTTATTTTGTGCCTGAGGCGTCGTCGTGATCTTCGCGAGTGAACAGGAAGGCGATGCGTTGTCGCCAGCCTTGCGAGCCTGCATATGTCAGCGATGTCAGTTATGTGGACATGTCGAAATGTTCCTGTTATTTATCGATGCTTTTATGACATTTTAATTTGGTCAACACCATTATGGTAGTAGAATTTTGTTGATGCTCGAAAAATTTATGGTCAATCATCAAAATCTATTTTAGTGCTTTTAAAACACAAAAATAATTTAAAATAAGCAAACATTTAAAAAAAATATGTATGTACATATTCAGCCATCGCCAATATAAATGTACACAACTAGCTTAGGTGTATGAATGTATGAAATGTCTTGCGTATTTATCCTTCTAAATGGCTGGACCGATTTGGTTGAAATTTTCTGTGTGTGTTCAAGTGGATTCGAGAATGGTTTAGATTTACAATTGGACCTACCGGGTCCAATTGTAAATCTGCGGGTGGCGCTGCTATAGGGGTCCATCATGGGATACGTGTGTTCTTAAACGGACGAATGATTTGATGGTTTTGTTTTCATGGAAACTGTCAAAGCGATACGAAGTCCGCCGGGTCAGCTAGTATAATATAAAAATCAATATGGCTTATAAAAATCAAAATAAACTGGCCCGGTATGTAATGGTTGGACGACATCAAATAGTGGACTGGACTTAGCTATAGTCAGCTGAATATGCTACATGAGGCCGCAGGAAGTTTTGTGTACTGATCTCCAAACTTCAGTGCAAAGATGGCACTAAATGATGATGATGATGATGATGATGATGATGATGATGACAGTAGGTATGTCAGATGGTGCGATACCCGCAGTTCGTCGAAATAGGCTCAACACTTTTTCTGAATTAAGTCTAGATATTCGAGATATCTACGAGATTTTCTACATACAATATTTTACTCATCTCATCATTCTTATACTCATCATTTCATCTTATCATCATCTCACCATTACACAAAGTGTGTGGCGAGTTATGTTTAAAACTGGCGTCGGGTGGACTTGGAGAGACCAGCAGTGGACTTATAAAGGCTGATGATGATGACGATGATGATTTAAAACTGACTAAAAGTACGAAGAGCGCTAAGCGAACAATAAAAACAATTTTCCTCAACATTTTCTAGGGATTCAAAGGACCGTGAAATTACGGCACGAATCTATGCGAAGATTGCGCATCAAGCTTAGTCATACAACTAAAAAAATACGTTGGATCTCCGCCATAACTGTATATTTAAGATATTTTAGAAATATGTAACATCTCTCGTAGAATAATTGCCTTTGATTTTTCGTTGGTGGCATTTACATAGTGAAAAACATGCAGGTTCATTTAAGTGAGGATTGAAAGATGTTTTAGAACATTATTACGTTGTTATTTCAATGTTCCACAACAGAAAAGCGCTTAACCCTCAATTCGCTACAGTAGGTGACGAAAAGGCCGAAGGTGGAGCGCTCTTTACTCAGAAATGCCCAAACTCTTCAACTACCGAGGAACTGTTGGAACATACCAATCCTTCTAACATCGTTGGTTTGGCGATAGATATAGTTAGGTGTTGAATTAATCCCCGTCACTAACTTAAAATGAAACTTAAATCACGTGGATTTTACACAATATATTATCCTGATGTTTTGAACCTTTTACATGGACCCTAGTAACAGGCTGTTGATAGTATCAAAATGTATATGAATAAACAACACTAAAGTTTTATATAAGAATGTTCTTAAAACCATAGAGCAGCCCACGCTAATAGAATAGAAATCAAATAGAATGATTATTGTACGGGATTGACATAAGTCAACGATACGTATAAGTGACGTTTATGTCATTCCATACTATAATCATTTTATTAGCGTTTAGCCACTTGTCTAGGGGGGCTGCTTGGTTATGCAACATTTTTTTGATGTTTCGATGTATTTATTGCTACTACGGCAGAAAAAGAATAGGTCCAAACGAAGAATTGTAGATGAATTGGATAACTAAAAAAAGATAAAAAACATTTTTTTACAAATCACGTTTGGCGTTATTAACTGCATAGAAAACAAAAGTTTATTTTGCAGTAGACTATTTGATGCTCATAACGCGACTGCTAGAACAAATCGCTGAGGCTATTAGCGATGAGACACATCTTAACGGCAATCATTCTGATTCCACGCGTTTCTGTATGTAGTTAATTAATTTTGTTCACACGACTAATGAATGATCTGTGAGTCCGCCACCGCCACTGCAGACGTCTCGAGATATTAAGATTAGCCAATTGACTTCCTAGACGACTTTTTTTACAAACATTTTTAAATTAAATGATACTTAATTCTGATAAAAAGAAACTGTTTACACATTGAAATGTTTTTTATTAATAATATGTTTGCCAAACTGTTTAGTACATATGTAGGTGACCCAGCTGTCTTTACTTCAAGAGGATAGCATAGCATAGGATACGATAGGATAGTGTTAGATAGGAAAGGATACATATTCTAATCATCCGTGCTTCGGAAGGCACGTAAAGCCGTTGGTCCCGGTTGCATTAGCAGTCATTAACAACCACCACACCGCACCGCACTTGGCCCGCGTGGTGGTGATTTTGAGGAGAAAAACAAGGACATAACAAATAACAATTTAAAAAATATTAAGATCGGATGTTGATGAAGTAGTTGTCGATATTGAATAAGGCAGATAGCCAGTGCCTCAGTAGCTGAGGATCCCGGGTGAAGTGCGCTTCCACCATATCCTTATCATCACTTAACATCGGGTGAGATGAAGGCACTGTGCTTGCACGTAAGATATATTTAAAAAAAAAAAACAAAATAAGTAGATTTTTTTTGTAAAAACTATTGGGAAATAATCATTACCCAATTCGATTCCACAATCAATATCACTTTAAAGACTCGCACACACTCCGCCGCCATTGCAAACAGTCATACGATTGCGTGTGACGTTTACGGCCGATTAATTTATTTGCTCATCGGAGCGTTTTAAATAATATTTGCGTTTCTGTAACCGGAGAAGGCAGCGTCCAGGTGTTACCGGCACTTATGGTAATGAATGTATCACCTCGGTTGCGTGACGTCACGGCTAGCAATTAGCCAAAACAAATAGCCATAATTCGTCGCTTTTCTGACGGAGGGGCGTATCTGACATTTCCTAAATTGTTTAGGGTATTTTTTCGTATTCGTACTTATTTATTATTTCGGTGGCAGAACGATCAAATAAAGCTTTGTTTAAATAAAGTAAATATTCCTATGTAATTAAAAATATCTGAACTCACAGTTCAGATATTTTTAATTACGAGTTTATGGAATACATAATTACTATGATACTAGTGGTCGCCCAGTGGTCGAAATTTGACCGTAGTTTTATTAAGGCTGCATGGATTGTATCCTAAGCAATGAAAAATTAAAAAAGATAGAATGTGAGTTTGGATTGGCATTGACAGATTTCGGCCGCTCCAGTTCCATTTTTGAAATTTTTGAAATGAGTATATATGCGTGTGCGATGATTGTTAACAACTGCTGATGCAGCCGGGACCAACGGCTTTACGTGCCTTCCTCTCTAACCGAGAACCCCATCCTTTCCTATTTAACCCTATCCTATCGTATCCTATGCTATGCTATCCTCTTGAAGTAAAGACTGACCTACCACGGTCTGACAGCTAGGACACATACGTACTAAACAGTTTGGCAAACATATTATTCATGAAAAATATTTCAATCTTTAAACATTTTCTTTTTATCAGAATTAAGTATCATTTAATGTAAAAATGTTTGTATTAAAAGTCGTCTAGGAAGTTAATTGACTATTGTTAGTAGACTTAGACTTAGTAGACTTACTAGACTAATCTTAAAGCACGGAGGAGCTCGATATGATAAATTTTTAGTCACCCATTCGATAACCGGCTTTCTTGAAAGATGCTTAACTTCACCAATTGCAGACCAATTATCAACGTGCCTCGTTTACACACTTGTACCTATATAATGTTTGACATTCATTTATGACATTTTTGGAGTTTCTATAAATTTTTGGTTCACTTTTGAGTTGTTTGTTGCCAACCAAAGGCCGGTTGCGTTGTAAAGGCCATATCTTTTATCTTTATTCTTTTTAGCTTTATCCAAAAAAAGAACACCAAGCGTTTTTATAGTTACGATCACGGAATGACATACACGGTGTTAAATGCAAGTTTTATTCACCATTAACCTTAGATAGGTTAATGGTGAATAAACCTCTTGTGCCACCAGAAGGCACTTCAATGCTATACAAATTCTCGTTTTCCTTGATTGAATGACAAATAAAATTTCAATTAAACGCCCTGTTACGATCACGGAATTACATCATCAGCATCACCAGCTCATTTTTATATCCCCACTGCTGGGGCACGAGCCATTCCTATGGATGGATAGGGAGAACTGGCCATAAACCACCTCGCGGCCGCGGGTCCAGTGCAGATTGCATGGCGGTTGTTAACGACGGCAAATGCAGCCGGGAGCAACGAGCTCGAGGTGATATTTTTATTGTAACCCTAACGATGACCTGCCTTTGTGAAAGAGGCTTAACTATAGCAACCGCAGACCAGGCACGTTAACAAGCTCCATTTTGTAACATGTCCGATCCAAGCATTTGCATGGTCACTTGGCCAATACAGAGAGCCGAGCCGTTCGCCACAAGATCTACCCTGTTATCAGTAAGTCAGCAATGACGTATCTAGCTCGCCGCGAATGGTACGTTTCAATGATACACTCCGGTCAGTCGCCACCTTTAGACCATTAAAGTGCTTACAGTGACTGCTTGCGAGAAATGTTACCATTGCCCGATATGACGTCACAACACCAAGTGATATAGCAAAGATATGAAAGTAAGAGTTTTTGATTTTTTAATTTAGCCTATTTCGTCTCAAGCTGGGCAAAGGCCTCTTCCAAACCTTTCCACCTTTCTCGATCCCTGGCAGCTTTCCACCATCCCTCAGCAAAAACATCGAAATCATCCCGCCAACGCTTGCGATGAATCAAAACTCTATGGAACGGAAAAACATTTGAACTCCGAAAAAGTTAAATGCTCGAAAAGTAGTTATCGAACTGAAACATGACACCATAAAGATATCAAAGGCTTAGCGCGACATTCTAATTTATAAAGACAAAGTCAGCAAGGCGGGCCGAGAATAATTCTTATTACTGCGGGTCGACACCTGCCGCGACACCCGACACCCCGCACTTTACATAATCTGTGGCTGGCACACCTGACGCGAACGCCTATATACTTTGCGTTGGAGCTGATTTTAAGGTTTTATAGCGATAAAAGTGCAATCTTACAATCCGCCGCCTCTGTGATCTAGTGGTTAAGATCACCGGTCTTATACCCAGAGGTCCTGGGCTCGATTCCCAGTCGGAGTACCAACATGTTTGTGTACTCAGTATGGTTGGTCGTAGAGCATGTTTTAAGTTCACCTGGGTAGCTGCCACAATATGTCGCTATAACATCAAAGTTAGTAGCATTGTGGTGTTCTGGCAGCTAAAGATAAGATAGCTAGTTCCTCAGTTGTTGAAGATTCCGTGTGAAGTTCGCTTCTACCTTCGGTTCTATCATCACTTAACATCAGGTGAGATGAAGGCCAAAGCGCTTGGCCCCGTATGAAATAATAAAAAAAATAGAAAAAAAATACACACCAAACACAAAACACTTTATATACGGATTATATTAGGCTTAAGTGTCCCACTCCTGGCCAAAGGCCTCCTCCTAGTTTTTCCACATCAATAACGGTCTACCTGGTCGCTCTTTGTGTCTATACTCCGATACGATGCTCACATTTCATTTCGTGTTTTTGTACATATTATCATAGTTACATTATTAGTAGTTTTTGTTAAAATGTCTGTGGCAGAAATGTTTACAGACACAAAATTTATCTTGTAATGGTTCCATATTTCCGTGTTAAGCTAAGTCTTAACCCTAAAAAGGTAAAGATCTTTTATCAGAAAAGCTTATTTCATTGTAAACGATATTCATCGCATACTTCTGCGTTCTATTGTAAATATTACTATGATTAATGGGGTTATAAAACGAACCTTTTTTAAGTACCTGACGTTTTGGCCGAGACGAATCTGTAAGGTCACGGGTAGACATTATGCTTCCCTCGAATTTTGATGCTCTTAAAATAGGGCTCTTTTAGATGGTTGACGGCAATTGCCTTGCAAATATTGCACCCTTGGAGACACATTTTAAATTTCGAAAATCATAATTCGTCAAGCAGCAACTTTGCTTATGTTCTTAAGTAAACGCATTGTAATAATGCGAAGTTGTTCATGCATAGGACAGACAGAATTGAAGCTAGCAGACAGGGCGGTCCTCGGTGCCGCACTGGTGATCGCACAGTGACTCATGATCATGCCGCTTGATTGATCACGGCGAGGACAAGATTAACATATTCTATATATCACAACGGGTGAGTGTTTGGCCGTTATCTCACCTGAAGCGAGGAACAGGGTGAAGGTGGAAGCGCGAATGGAATCATTAACTACTGACGAACTGTTGGGCTCCCGAAACTCAGCAATGCTATAATTATTGTTGTTATGACGATAAACTAAGACAAGTTAGTTGTAGCTAGCCAGATAGACTTAGAATAAGCCATCGAAACTAAGTACAGTAATGTGTACTCCCCGTGCTGACACTGTAACTGTGGTGCGGTGAGACGCCGACATGCAACTTGTTATATGTGAAACGTGGTTCACAATTAAAGTATTTTCTCATAGATCAATGCAAATATGAGTTACAAAGTTGCAGAAGTACTGTCGGCATTGAAGCCAGCGCAAGTCCCATCGATAAATCGTCTACATAAAAGGGTTGAAAGGCGAGCGCCGTATTTCAGTGCGCGTGGGCAGAGCATAAATTGTTCACTTCGAATTAGCCTTAAGGACGATATTTTGATGTTCGCCCTGCCGGCTAGTTAACACTCGTAATTTATTGATTTAAGGCTTACTAGTGTTTGTGTTTAATATTTTTATAATATAAACATAAGCAGCATCTCACAAACATAATGCCGTGGACTCGTGATGTAAACCGATATTTAGGTATTTTGTTATATTGTGGTCAAACGGATATTTAGGTATTTTTTGGAATAAAAAATGGCTATTTCCTTCCATAATTTTTGGCTTATGGGCGGTGAAAAATGCACGGTTCCTCAAATCGTGGCTACCGAACAATCCCCGGAGGTTTTCTTATACCTTAGAGTATTGAGTGAAAAAACCATAGGATACCTCTAAACGCAAGGACTTTGTGTTGACCGTGTCGATTGTTGAGGGGAAAAGCGCCGAATGGAGAATAGAAATAGTAAATTTCGATAAGAATTTTGATGTTGAACATAAATTTTGTATGAACAAGTTTGTAGCGCACACAAACACCATAAAGAGATCGTCAAAGTACATAAGACGGGCGTCGCCACTGTATTACCCCGGCGAGGAGTGTCTGGACGCCGGCCAACGGTTCCGAGAAAACGAGAGAAGGTTACGAGATGTCTCGCTTCACTTTATATTCCTAAATCGTGTCAGAGATAATATTTTACACGTGCGCGTATTCTTATTATGAAGAAATGGAAAACGGAAAATGTGTACAACCCACAAAATATTCTGAAAAGGTTTGGCAGTCGCGGTTGATCCGAAGATTGGGTGGCGGCGGTGACGGTTTCTTGGCACTCGTCGTTAAAGGTAAAAAAGAATTAGTTTTTTTTCATGGTCTTGTTATAAATCATAGTGGAACTACTTGACAAGTCGCTTTGATTTCAGATAACTGAGAGAAGAGACGGACTGAAAACCGGCTTATTTTAATTGAAGTGAGGAAATACGCTGCCCTATAAAGATATAACATTATAAAGTCTGCTATCATGCTAATGATACAAATATCATGATGTGCATGATGCATATCAACAATAGTTAGTTAATTTCAACCTATATTTTCCCTAGTGGGACAAAATGATGACAAAATGAGTGTTTAGTGGTCTTTCCTCCACGACAAAACGGAGCAAAGAATCGACACTACGGCTACATTTCATAAGCTGTAATATCATTCTTAGGCATTCAAGACCTATACCGGATAAAACTTCGTAAGGCACATAAAGTAATTGGTCCAGGCTGCATTAAAAGTCGTGGACATATTGTTTTCTAAAGTTTACACGAACACTACACATTTAAATGAAACAACTTTTACGGATCTACTCGCGTTTATTTTACTTTACACATTATTTTTAATTAATGTTTATCCTGACGTTTCGAACCCTTTGCAGGGTTCGTGGTCACAGGGAGACTGAGGTGTTGGTCATCTCATAATTAGTTAGTAGCTTGTATACCCTCATTTAAACTTAATCAGGTACGTTCCGTTTACTTTGTTGGCTATTTCCAAACGGAACGTACCTGATTAAATTTAAATGAGGGTATACAAGCTACTAACTAATTATGAGATGACCAACACCTCAGTCTCCCTGTGACCACGGACCCTGCAAAGGGTTTGAAACGTCAGGATAAACATTGATTAAAAATAATGTGTAAAGTAAAATAAACGCGAGTAGATCCGCAAAAGTTGTTTCATTTAGTGGTGAATAACCACCAATGTGCACTTGGCATGCATGGTGGTTTACAGCCTTTTCCATATGTATATGGAAGGCTCGTGCTCCAGTAGTGGAGCCTTATAAAAACTGGTGATGACGATCAGATACAAAATCTCTGTGCCACCTATGCCAACATGCATACATGCGGATATTTATCTGATAGACATCTGTATATACAGAGATGGCATGGAGTCTTACTCGTCCGTGAGAGGGAGTCGATGCGAGTCGGTCGCCACAACGGGTTTTACATTCGGATAACACGCGGCGTGATTGCGGCATCCGCGACGCCGGCGCCGGCGGCACCCTCCTTCCTTATTACTGGTGACGCGCACCTATTTGGACAATAAAGCGTCTATTATCCCCGATGTGTACGGATTCATCTATATGTATAATTGTGCCACAGGAACGTAGGCAAGCAACCAATGCGATGGACCGACAACCTTGTCAAGGTAGCGGGGAGTTGGACGAGGAAGACACAAGATCGAAGGAAATGGAGTGCATTAAAAGAGAACTTCACTCAACATTGGGTGGATAGCGGTTGAGAAAAAAAGAAGAAGAAGATATGTATTATATAAGGTCACTTTTTATCAACTGCAAATATTTTGACAAAACATCTAATTATATCAGAGAAATAAGGCCCTAGCATTTAAAAAAAATTCAGGCTAGTTTTTATTTTACTTTTTCTGACACAAAAATTTTAATATTTTTAAGAGCGGCCTCTCTGTTGGCTCCTTTGAATTGAAACTACCGAAAGTACTTTATTTTACTTTTCGATCGAAATGTCTTTTGGCGTTTTTCTTGAAAACTAGCGTATAAAAATTTAAGGTTTTCTCATATTAAAATTGTTTATATATGTTGTTGAATTTATCCTCAAAATATTTGCAGTTAATAAAATGTGACCCTATATAAAATTGTACACTTTTTTGTTGCGAACATATTACAATTTACTATTACCATTATCACTAGTAACTCCGTGGTCATGGCGCATGCAACTGTGCCGAAATATCGGACACTCACAAATAATAAACATGATAAGAATCCCGTTAATGATTACTCTAATGCAAGTGACCAAGATAGTTTGAATAGATATTATAATTTGTTTGAACATGTTGAAAAAAAATTCACGATTCAGGGATTCAAACCCGCACTCTCTGACAAACCGGGTTGGTAGTGCACCAACTATTCTATCGTGGCTCTGTCCCATCCGTTAAACTTATCAACATTATTTACCCTTACTTTGTTGGTCAAACAAAGTATATGCATTCGCTTTCAAATGCAATCTCTTGAGGCCACTGGCTGATGATATGTTTATATTATGAGACTTTGTTATAAAGTAAGAAGCAGCATGTCAGCTTCTGTTCTTCTACCTTCTATTGTACTTAAATTAAGCGAGAGTTCTTGTTAAATATAGAGTAAACGTGAGCACATTAGAATGCAGCTGAGGTTGATGAGAGCTGGTAGTAAGTATCGAAACTAAAAGGCCAGTTGTTTTTTCAATGAAACATTTTTCTTAAACTCGATGATGTTAACAATTTGAGATACATTTGTACCATTTTACACAAGTAACGAAAAATAATTGGGATTTAAAAAAATTACTCTAATTTTTTCACTGCATATATTATTGAGAATATTTTTCCCCTTTGTCACCAACTGGTGAGTACGAGCAAAGCCATTGACAACACTGAATATGCGTTCACTTTTCAGAGGAAGGCACAACAAGTAAGTTGACAATAACAATAATGAATCCCAGAACATATACGTTTAGTATAAATCACGTAGGTAACAGTTCTTGAAAAACATTAACCAATTTTTTATTTGATCTCAACATGACTTTCTGTAACTTAAAAGTTATTAATAAACACTCAATTGACGGAACTAAATAGTGACGTCATAGTTCGCTATTCCCATACAACTTCTATTCTATGAGGAGCTCGATGGCGCAGTGGTTAACGCGCCCGGTCTGCGAATGCTGAGGTTAAGCAACTTTCGCAAAGGCCGGTCATCGGATGGGTGACCAAATATTTTTCATCTCGAGCTCCTCCGTGCTTCGGAAGGCACGTAAAGCCCCGTAAAGTCCCGGCTGCATTAGCAGTCGTTAACAACCACCAATCCGCACTGGGCCCGCGTGGTGGTTTATGGTCCGTTCTCCCTATATTCATCCATAGGGAAGGCTCGTGCCCCAGCAGTGGGGACATAAAATGAGCTAATGATGATGATGATACAACTTCTATTAAAAATAATCGTTTCGACAGTTGTTAATAAGTTTCTATATTGACTACCAGTCAACTACAAAATTGTTACGACGGACGCTTGAATACTTATTGAATGACATAAAGATCAATATGTTCTCACGCAACATGTCCCATCCTTATCAGTGCACTCGCGAGTGAGGTTAATTAAATAGTTAGCAGCATGGCCGATATCTATTTATGTGCCACCTTATCGACCTGAAGCATCTGATAGTGGATCTGCGACACCTAATCGGACAACCTTGCACTCATTATTTGGTTGTAAGCCATTTTATTTTATCAAAAATTGCATCGACACGGCGTTATAATTGAAATAAAATATAGAGAGGCTGTGTCTTCGGACCGCGTTAAGGGCCCTTATTATAATAAACGAGAGTTAAAGTTTTTAACAGTTGTTTGTAGTGTTTGAATAAACTTAAAAAATAACCGTATCAAAATTTCGTTATTAAGGTTTCCGTTGATCTAATAATATTTGATGTAGGACTACAAAAATTAAAATTACACAAAGTTGTCTTTCGTATTCCATTTCAGAGAGCGATCTTTCGTCATATGTCATGGTTAATTTTCCCATACCAAACGTATAGACCTCTTTCGATTACGATATCCTTCCGTTCCTACAATGTGGTGTGACGTCTCCTCGTCCATAACAAAGAACTCTAGCCTATCACCTGACGCGACAAGTTTTTACTTCACACTCGCCAATCGTTTATTTTTTTAACACTACGATGTGCAACTTTTATTTTTAGATGTTCCCTGCGAGTGCGGTATGCAAATGCCTCTTGTTAACTGCGCCTGCGCCTGCGCACCGTCGTCGGGCCTAGCGGCTCGTGTAAATCATACGCGTGTTGATCAGGTGGTTAACAATTTGTGTTATCTGAGTTTATCTTGGGGAATGCATTGTGAGTGCACTGATTTATGATACGTCGCGTTGTTGAGCGCTGAAGATTTGAGAATTATAATACGAGTAATAGTTGATTGAAATATGAACGGCATATTATGTAAGGTACTCACTGTTGTAATGTTTTGGCTAACCGTTCTTAAATTATAATTAAAATACTATTAAGTACCTACCAAATCGGTGTTATTGGTTTTAACTTATGGTTTTAAAAAAGCGTGGCCAACTTATCGTCATCATCATCATCGGCAGCCATATGACGCCCACAGCTGGGCATAGGCCTCCCCCAAGGATCAAAAATAACAACTCAAATTTCAAATTTCATGCTCAAATGGCCAACTCATATTTATTATTTACTAGTTCTAATATATAAGAGGTGCAGCTTTGAGTCTTGCTCGTAGAACATTTTTAACGTTAGATCCCAATTGGAGTATGCATCCAGCGTGTGGAACCCCTTATATTTAAAATATATCAACCTACTAGAGGGTATTTAAAAGAAGTTCAAGAAACGTTTAAAATATCGATTTAAACATTTTGACATTGATGAACTTGAATTCTTGGCAAGTCGACGTTCATATAAATATCAAGTTCTGCTCTATTAGATCATACATAGATAGCAGTGTAGATTCACCTTATTTGCTAAGTAAAATTGCTTTTAGGTGTTCCAGACTGAGCGCTCGCCACAAGCACACATGTTTTGTACCAATTTGTAAGTCAAATTATAGACGCAATAGTTATGTTATAAGAATCCTTAATGAATTCAATAGTACTTTTAATCACATCGACGTATTTCACGAAAATATTAATCGTTTTCGTAGACTGTTAAGAGAAACCTAACTTTTTTTAATAATGTATATATTCAACCTGATTTTGATGGTAAAATTGTATGTTGTATTGACGTATTTGATTTTTTTTTCTTTCGCACTGTTGTTCAACAAGTCGTTATTTCTGTACAAGTTAACAGTGAAAACTTTAAATGCTACTGTATTATATTTTTTAATTGTTTATATGTGTGATATATAACTATGTTTCCTTAATAAAAAAAACACTTTTTCGTTTTACAATTATTACGCAGGTTTATTTACTTCAAAGTAATGTATATGTTACGGCTAAAGATGAGGGGGGGGGGGGGGTATGAACATAAACTTAAGATTAGCCGGTTATACTTAAGATTATGTTTCTAACCTAACCTAAGCCGGCTAATCTTAAGTTTATGTTCATACCCATCTTTAGCCGTAACATACGAGTATATACCCATGCCATTATCTAGAACCAGTTTAAGTAGGTACCTACGTCATTAGTGAAATTTTGTGGTACTAGAAAAATGAAGAGTTTCTTGCGCGCATTGTTCTCCACAGCTAAAAAATTGACGTCCATGAATGGTTAGCAGGTAAAAAAATTTTTTGACGATTCAAAAGCACTTTTCTTAAGTTTATTTAAATAAAAAAAACTGACTTTGACTTTGAATTTGAATCAACATTCTTTAAACCGAAATATTTATTGACTGCAAAGTTGTTATTAGTCTTAATACACATTAAACTATCGCTTTTTACATATTAAAATGTATGTGTCGGCCTGACCACGGCCGGCGCAACTCGGTCAACACGTTTACTCTATTCTTTGCCATACATATCATCTATACTAATATTATAAAGAGGAAAGCTTTGTATTTTTGTATGTATGTTTGCAACCAATAAACTCAAAAACTACTGGACCGATTTAAAAAAATATTTCACCAATCAAATGCTACATTAGCGCTGAGTAACATAGGCTATATTAAAAAAAAAGAAAAAAAACGTCATCCTCTTACTAATAGTAAATATTCTTAAGGCTAATACAATTTTCTTAATCTATTTAAATACAATTGTTTACTTAAATTTATAACACCTTATATATTATACTAGCGGCCCGCTCGCGACTACGTCCGCTTGAGTACCGGGTCCAATTCTATGCATGTATTATACATATAAACCTTCCCCTTGAATCACTCTATCTATTAAAAAAACCGCATCAAAATCCGTTGCGTAGTTTTAAAGATCTAAGCATACATTCATAGGGACAGACAAACAGCGGGAAGCGACTTTGTTTTATACTATGTAGTCAAAGAGATTTAATAGGTAATAGAGCGACTATTAGAAACTATTTCATACTAAGACTTTGGGCTGGGGCGCTAGTAACGCCATCTAACGTTGAGAAGCAAAACAGCGTATTAAAATCAATTAGAATAAGTTTTAGCTCCCACACGGTAGGTGTCGCTCTGCAGTAGAGATGTTCCGTTATGATTTCGACGTATCGATACTTTTTATAAACGTTAACCAATCGGTATAAAAATACACAGAACAACCAATAACCAGACACAATTGAAAACCAATTGTTATAGGTTCACATGTGAACCTGCGGGGCGTCAGACATTAAGTTTAATATAAGTAGTAATATTCTGATTCAATGATCATCGCGTCGGGGGACCGCTGAGGTATCACTTAGTTTTACTGTTCCAGTGCATAACAGTCCTCCAACGCAATGATCATCAGAATATTATTACTCATATTAAACTTACGATATAAAAATATTATCTATAACATTAGTCGATATATAAAAGACATCACTTGAACATCACTAAATCATTTACAAAGTCGACATCTTCCCTAAAAGTAGTGCTTTTGTTTTTTACCAAATCAAAAAAATAAAATATAAAATTTTGTCAAATCTATTCGCGCACAAACACGACTGCATTAGAGGTCGTATCACATCAAATTGAGCTACTTGTTACCACTTGGTAATAAGTTGTGGATTACAGTGTCGATCTCTATGTCCTGTCTATAGTTAGTTAAATGTCTTTGTATGTAGTGATTGTAACACGCATATTTATACACATTTTATACACTTACATAACTTACTTTTGTTCCTACGACTTGCACTTTTAACAACAGCCCCCTATATTTTATTAGTTCTTGTCTTTACTTTTTGTTGCTTATTAGTGCACTTATTGTGTTAATGTGCACGAGACCATCTATTTCCAATTCCAGCGTTTATTGGGACAGTGTAACATCAAGTGTTGGATGATCTTCTTGGAATCAGTGTCACGTTCACATAGAGGGCTCTCCTTAGCGACATTTGAATACATACCACTTGTTTCCTAGCTGTTATCCGGTAAAATTTTAATGAAAATCTGACTCGCGTCCGCAGGTTTACCCCTGAGACCCTACACGTGACCCCTGGGTGGTGCTAAATGAGTGACACTGTCTGAGTGGTAGAGCCACGCTGCGTTGCAGCACGAAATGGGCCGGCTCGCCCGGCGTAATACCACCCTCTCACAGAATATCGGCGTGAAACAATGGCACTCGTTGCTGTTGTGTTTCGTCTGGTGATTGAAAGTACCGGAGGCCCATTTGTCCTCCCAATTCCTATTTCCCTTTCAAGATCCAACTCCTCCCTCAAGGCCGGCATTGATCTGCGATTACTTTGGATTTGCGGGTGTCCATAGGCGGCGGCGATTACTTTCCATCAGATGACCCTCCTGCTCGTTTGCCTCCTTTTGTTATAAAAAAAAAGTTTTAATTTTGGCCACGAAACTGATGCCCACTTCGATATATTCATATTCTCTTGGGTCTTCCTTACCCACGTACCAACTTTCATGCTCATACCTCTCTATAAAGTAGATTATGGATCGTTCCTCTTTGTAAAAAAATATTAAACGAGTATATCGAACACAGAATGGGCCGTCTAGTTAAGTCGATAATATGTAATTTCAAGAGCGTAATGCCGATATTTACAGTTTAAAACAGGCATTAAACGCGACATGATGTTGCTGTGACGTAACGGCACCGCACCAGGGCTACGCGAAAGTTGTAGTGCCACACACCGCGAGCACAACTGTGGTTTAGTGGGTAGACCACAGGCAGAGACTCCAAGTTTAAGTCCCAGTAGTAGCACACGTAATTATGGTAGGTGCTTGGTTTAAAAAAGTGTTGAAAACATTGTCTACAAGCCTGATTTTTACTATTTTCCTCATTTCTATACCTAAATCAAATGTTAAAATCAGACTACCATCATACTGTTGAGACGTTTCTTAAGGCCCAGGTCAGGTACTCCACCATTGAGGCTTTAGGCCAGGTGAAGTACGCTTACAGCCAAGGCTCATGCTGCAGAACCTTATATTATCCTTGCTATAATCATGTCCATCTGATGAACAGTTGACGTAAAATACGAACTAATATTGACGAAACGCAAACGTATTTCACCTGGAATCATCTTACTGAAAAATGGCTATTTTATATCCTACTGTCGGAACACAACAATGATACTTTCATGTTTTCTTTTAAAGCCTAAGATGGTCTTTTGTGTTGTTCCAGAATGCCAATTCGACAAGCAAGCGAGGGAGCTGGGGTCCACCTGGTTCGCAGACCTGGGCCCGCCCTTCGGCGTCATGTACTGCTTCAAATGTGAGTGTTTACCGGTACGTATTGAATACACTTGATTTCAAACGTAACGCTCGTGTACAGTCAACTCCAAAAGTAGATGATTAAACTTTAAAATGAAGTTTTGCGAGTGTTAGTTGGTATTTTCGAAAACTCCCATCTGTCACCCCGTTTTGTCCACCAGAGTGATAGGTGGGAAGAATTGGTTTCCTATGTAATTACAGTCATGGACTTATCTGCAGTCAAAGTCTGGTTGGTAAAAGATGGTGACGCGATTTGCGTTTTTAAAAAGTTTTGAGATTGTCATGCTTTAATAAAACCACTTATACGGATCTACTCACGTTTATTTTACACATTCATTTACAGTGCCTCACTAGTTGAGGATCCCGGGTGAAGTGCAGTTCCATGATTGGCCTTATCATCACTTAACATCAAATGAGATCAAGCCACTGTGCTACCCGTGAAATATTAAAAATATATACAGCTTGTTAGTTGAAACGAGGGACATATTAAGGGAGGACATTAAGTATTCAACTCCCGATCCGATTCATTAAAAAAAAATATTCTTATTTTTTTGCATAATCCTAAAAATAATTTAGCGTATACACTAAGCGCGGGAAAAAATCAAATATGTCCTGATTGACTGCGCCCGCGGAGCACGGCGCCGCTGCCGATAGATCATGCCGAAAGGTCACTTTTTGCTTTGCACATCGCACGCACCCCGCGAGGCCACGCCTTCATCCCCGCCTCGCGGCGCGTGCCCTGGGCGCTAACCCCGCAGCGAGCAGTCTGCGCCATATTTTTTTATTTGTTTATGTTTACCCAGGCATAAACTACCATAAGATTAAATATGTCCCTCGTGTTAACTAACACGCTCTATATATTCTGACGTTTTCATACTGTTTAATATTTTGAAACTTGATTAATCATTAGTTACTTTTGTTATTGACTGTACCAAGCAAATAGTTTTCACCAGAGGATAAAAACCAACTTAAGCCTACAAATGTTGTCTGATGTCAACATAAGAAAGATTAAGCTGAACTTCTTGCCTGCTCCTCCTGATCAAGAGCTCTCCCAAACTCCGAATTGGTGGTAGATTCAGTAATTTAGTTTAAACTACATTCCAGTTTTTTTTTTATTTGGACGAAGAGTTCGAGGGCGCTGTGGTAAGCAACTTTTACAAAGGCTGATTATCGGATGTGTAACCAAAAAAATGTCATCTTTAGCTCCTCCGTGCTTTGGAAGGCACGCAAAGCTGGTCCCGGTTGCATTAGCAGTTGTTTACAATCAACAATCCACACTGGACTGCGTGGTGGTTTTTGGCCTATTCTTCCTACGGTGTTTCATTTTATAAGGAAGGCTCGTGTCCCAGCAGTGGAGACATGAAATGAGCTGGTAATACCGACAGCCGAAACACGAAGCTTGCCGAGACACATTTAGAAAATAGATGCACTGTATAAGGTATTGGCAAAGGATCAGCGAAGTAAACTCCTTTACATGTCCACGGATTTAGATACGAATCAAAGTGTAACACGAAATCCATATATCCATAAAAATGTTTCCCAGTTTCATATTGCGTTCCACGACATGCGAGCGTGTTATCTTGTACGCACATTCATTCCGTTCTCACGTGCAAGGAATTTGTGTGCACGCATAAATCCAACAAATACATTTGTTATGTTAACTCGCTTCCACTCGCTGCTCTGCCCGTGTAATTCGGCCTGTCACCAGCCTTTATAGCGTGTTTATACACAATGTGTAAACTGTTTAAATAACATAAAACAAAACAGAATCAACTAATAAATATTCTAAATCTGATTTTGGGATTTCACCGTGATAAAAACTGACCAATGTCAATCTCGGTTCCTCTAACTATCTACGTGCAAAAAATTTTTATGTGAAAGAAGCACAAACAAACACGCTTACGTAAAATAGTTACCAGTAAAAGGTTAAGACGCAGATTAGAAAGAAATACCTCCAAATATATGGGTATAAAAGAGCTATATCTAAGGACGTTATACATTGGACTAAAACCTTCATGAGTTCACGTCGGTCAGATAGCGGAAAAACCTTTCCAACGGTGACAACTCTTTTAACTGAGCTATGAAGCCATTGGTTTCTCTGTCGAATTTTCGTTTGTTTATTGCTCCATGTTATCTTTTGGTGCATCTTCTCCATCTGAATTTCAACTATGCCAAATTTCACACTGGTTTTTTCTTCACGTGTCAATATATAGACGTGTGGGGTTGTGTAACCCTGTACGCCTATCTAGCCTAACTAGACGCTCGTGTTAGGAATGTGCTCCCGTCAACAGTCAAACGGAGTTATGGGGAATCCCTATTGGGGATTGAATCACAATTTCTCGCAGTAAACACGAGCATCTAACTATAAGCCTTGATTCTGCTATTTTAAAGTGTCTCCAATATCATATCTTAGCTGAGCGTGTCTCAGTGGTCTGACTAAGACATTGACATTTTGTATATAGGATTAATATTAAAATCAGGCAACCGACACACTTTATTAATATAAAATAATAATAATAAGTATTTATTTCAGAATAATTCCATAGACTGTTAGTGGGTAATTACAAGAGACCTTAGTAACTATCATTAGTTACAAAAAAAACCTTACAATTTGACTTACTTTTTGACTTACTTTTTTTTTTACAATTTGATTGTATCCTGACGTTTTGAACTCTTTATAGGATCCGTGGTCACAGGGAAACTAAGATGTTGATCACCTAATAATTAATTAGAAACATGCATACTTACGGGTGCGTTCCTTTTTATAAGAAAGAGCTTAAGTATCGTATCTTTTGGTCTGACGATATAGTGTTGGGGCTGGGATTTAATAGCCAGTAAGATGGGATCCCAATCCTGTGGTAAATTCCAACCATCTTCTCAATTTAAATTTAATTAAAAAAAAATTCAATAGCCTATAATCGTAAAACTAAATTGTAAAATAAACGCAAGTAAGTAGATCCTTCAAAATGGTTTTAGTTCAATGTTTAGTGTTAGCGTAAACTTTAGAAAACAATACCCTTATTTATTTTACAACGCCCCATCGGTGCAAGGAAAATGAAGTAATCCTGTTTATGGTAGATTTCTCGTCTCGCAACGCTCACTACCTCGCACATCTCTGTAGAAAAGTCCCTCTTATTCTTCTTTTGTTTCACCAGGTCCAGAAGAAAAGGCGGGTGGTGGCCAAGGTGCGATGTCGGAACATCAAGAACGAGTGCCCTGAACCTTCATGCGACACCCCGGTGCTGCTGCCCGGCCGCTGCTGCAAGACCTGCCCTGGCGACGTCAACTGTAAGTCTAGGCAGTATTCTAGTCATGAGATGGATTTAGAATCTATGCTAAACTTGTTTTCAATAGTAACTCCAGTCTAGTGTATGGTATGGTCGCCCAAGGTAGAGACTGACGCGTAACGTAACATGTTCAATGCGAGGAGTCGCATGGTCAGGATGTCTAGTGTGAGTTTTAATTACTATCCATATTCATTCGATTACGTTTACGAAAACGAAAATTAGTATGGCATCGGTGTTTTATAGAATACATTTTGGAGAGTGTGCGAGTGAACTACACGATCTCGTTCCCCCAGCCCCCTTCCACCATCGGGGTACTAGACGCAGGTTAGCCTACCATCCGTACGTTGTAGACATACCACCTGTCCCTACCAAGCGGTTTGCTAACTCTTTTCTTTTGCGAACCGCCAAAGAGTGGAATGCGCTGCCTGGTCACGTGTTCCCTGTTCACTACGACCTAGGTCTCTTCAAAGCAAGAGTGAATAGGCATTTCCTGTCTAAGCATGTATCATCTTAGGCCACATCCCGCTCACCAAAAGGCTGGTTGGTGGCCAAATGATTAGACAGTTTGCTATAATAAAAAATAAAAAAAAGCTGGGCAGCGCCTCCTGGCAACATACGAGTAGAATTAAAATTTGCCATACTAATTTCTTTTCAAAACTCACAATAGGCACTCAGTACAGTTAGCCGAGCCGTCCTGTCCTGTCCGTCTAGTTATCGATCAGTCGGTTGCCTGTTACGGTTACGATGTTCGCTGAAGTCAGTCTCACCATTATGTAAAAAAATATAGTCTATGATAATTCGTTTCAAAAATTTCACATTAATTTTAGCAAAATTTCAGATGCCATACAACAAGCTTACGCAATAATACTTTTGAGTGTTCCCAAACACTTGTATGTTGTGTTTATCTTATAACCTAATGTAGATAATTATGTACGTTAAGTAGGTATTTCGACACTGACTTATTTAATGACACAAATGCTTTTTACTTTTCAAAAGTAATTTAGAGAGATTCCGTGTCTGTGAGAGCTTGTCTGTGTGTGCGTTGCTCTTACAAGCTCTGATAAGCTTACCTTCTATGGGTCGCCTTATTTTGTGTTCTTACTAAGAATGTGAGTGTCTCAAAATCACCTAATTTTGAGTTATAACGTTTTTTGTTAAGGTGTCGATAAAATAAAATACGTATGACCTAGAAAGTGCCTATTCACTGTGGCCTTGTAGAGACCCGGGTTATATTGGTCGGAGAGATGTTGGTATGCGGCGATTTCCACTCCCTCCAATATTTTATGAGCTATGTCTTATTGCTGTGCGAATCGTTCCATGTCACGGCAAATGGAGCTTACATCCGAGTCTTTAGTTCTGATTTGCCGCCTGCGTTCGGATCAGTTGGTACATCTTGGTGAATCTTGAATCCGTGAACGATCTTTTGTTCGGGATAATGCTTTTTTATTTACTTAGGTACGCTAGTTATCGAGAACTGAACGATTGTTAGTTAGTTACTGAAATGCACGGAGTTGTGTTAAATTTGGTATATTTAGTTAAAGTTGATATTGAGGTATCCCGAAATATAAAATGTACCTATGTGTGTGTATTTTGTGTTACATTTTTTTTTCTTTAGTTGATGGCTTCGTGCGATTAGCACATTTAGCCGGTGTCAAAGTAATTTTTCTTACTACTAATACATATATTTCTTTCCTGTATGATGATGATGAATGTAAGATGAGAAGTGAGAAATAATATACCCCTCCAACCCCTCGAGTACCTCAGTAAAGATGTGGGGCTTTACTAAGTCCTCAGGCGGACTTCTTCAGAGAATTTGAAAAGTGACGTTGCACTGTTTTGTTTCATTTGCCAACACTCATGCACACTCACGAACACTTAACGGTTAATAATCCAGCATTATTTCACATTAGTATTCGACATAAATAACACAAATTTTACAAAATAAAACAAAACCGCAGACATGACTCTTCACATTCCCGCCAAGAAGTCCCATGTGTTACATTACATTGTTTAAATATTGTATACTTTATTTGTGTATATACTTAACATATTATAATATCGTGTTATCAAAAAAAACCTGAATCTTTGCTGGTAATGAATTAATCATTTTTAATTTCATTTTTTTGGTTTTGACATCGTCTTTTGCAGTTGACTGTACTTTAAAATATGTATGAAATTTGGCAGATACAACGAAAAAATATTTTTTTTAACAATGTGTTTAACGCTAAACCGCGGACTGACCGCTAGCTATACTATATGTATGTATATGTAAATGGTGCCATTGTTATATGCATTTTGGTCGTTTTTTATAACGTCCCGTTCGGATGTAGCATGGGAACAGATGTTAACAATAGCAAACAACATCTTGATAGCAACTTTGACATTGACTCGGTCGGTATTAATGACGGGTCGGCAATAGGTAACGGTCCGAAGCAGAATCTTAATTAGACGATGTCTATTGAAAGAAAAAGGTTTTTTAAAATTACATCATCATTTAAAAAAGACAAAGTGTTGAAAAAACTCCACGAGCAGGATTCGAACCCCATGACATGCCGGTTCAGGTGCACTACCAACTATGCTATCGTGGCTTAATCCAACAATTCATCATCATCATCATCATCAGCCTATAAACGTCCCACTGCTGGGCACAGGCCTCCCACATGATCAGTAGCACGTGGGGATATTGGGCCATAACCCACCACGCTGGCCCAATGCGGGTTGGTGGGTTTTAACGACTGCCATCTTACGACAACAACCGGGACCAACGGCTTAACGTGCCTTCCGAAGCACGGAGGAGCTCGAGATGTTTTAATTGGTCACCCATCAGGCGACCCGGCATTGCGAAAGTTGCTTAGCGGGCAAGATCGCAAGCCGAACGCGCTAGCCGCTGCGCCATCGAGCTCCTCGACAATTATAACAATCCAACAATTATATGTAAGTAATGAAATCATCATTATCAGTGTTTGGTATGAAACGCCTCGGTGGGCGACTGAGTGGCGTTAGGCCCCGATATCTGTAGGTATTGGGTTCATATCCCAAGTGGGGTAAACCGTGTTTTGGATTAACTGATGCATGGCCCGGGTGATGCGATCACTGATCACCGACCCGCATTTGGCAAGCGAGCGAGCGTGGTGATTAAGCCAATAGCCATCAATTGTAGAGATGATTTGATTTTAATGATGGAGGCTTTTGTCCGGGAATGTGACAATAAATAAAGTTACTGTCTTTTATCACATTTAAGATAAGTCAAGATAAAGATAAAAATATATTATTGCTACAAAATTACAAAATTTGTAAGAACAAGATACAAACAAGTTTTTTTGAAAACTAAACTTAATTAAACTTAACTAAACATATCGTATGTCATATCGAGGATGTGGAGCTCGATGGCGCAGGGAGCTCGATGGCGCGAGAAGCTCGATAGCGCAGAGGAGCTCGATGGCGCAGTGGTTAACGCGCCCGGTCTGCGAGTGCTGAGGTTAAGCAACTTTCGCAAAGGCCGGTCATTGGATGGGTGACCAAAAGTCTATCATCTCGAGCTCCTCCGTGTTTCGGAAGGCACGTTAAGCCATTGGTCTCGGCTGCATTAGCAGTCGTTAACCACCAATCCGCACTGGGCCCGCGTGGTGGTTCATGGCCCGTTTTCCCTATCCATCCATAGGGAAGGCTCGTGCCCCAGCAGTGGGGACATAAATGAACTGATGATGATGATGATGAAACATATCGTGTATTTGTAAGCAAAGGGTACCAGACTCAGCAAGGTGCTGAGCTAGGCTCAGCTCTGATTTCAATGAACATGACAGATATAGTTTCTATTAATTGTTGAACTCGCCTGTGTACACCCATCTTTGGTTTGGTCAGTCTTATTGTCTTTTACCACATTCCCGCATTCTGGTCTTCGATATATCGTGTTTTTACTACCATACAATTCTGATAGCAGCTGGGACTACAGCTAAGTCCCTTTTGTCACCCATCCCGTTATCTACCGCGCCAAAAGTAGTTGAACTTTTGCGATCGTTGCAAATCTCAGAATCAGTGACCATCGAAAAATCAAGGCACTTTCTATTTTTTTAAATCTAAAGTATTGGTGAATTTCATAATTTTTTTATATTTTATCAGGCCAGCGTGATGAGTTATGGTTCAATCGTCCCATGTAGTAATGTCCATTAAGAAAGGCTCAGCAGTGGGATATTGATAGGCTGATAAAGATGATGATGATCTTCAACAAGACAGCCAAGTTCGACATCTGACTTCAGTAGTAAGTCCCTGGTATCATCAAGCCATTCGCCGCGCATATCATACCGTCCACAATACGGTGACTTTTCATTTCCTAAATTAATGATGTCACTCCTGTTTTAGGTTACCAACTGATGTCATGCCTTTTTCGGCACGACATATGATATTCGGCTGTTTCACAAATTAAACGCTTTATTAAGAGCTTATAAACTTGCTCATTTAGCGTTAACAGACGTTTTAAGCGGCATTTTACTGTTTTATTTATATTGCGAATGATTTATAAGATATTGTCGTCTCCATTACATTGGAAACGTACTCCGTGCATACAGGTTAGTGACTCATCACCCACGGGCCATCTGTCGCGAAAACTATCCGCGCTGTGGAACCGAGCGGACGACACGCGCCTTTATGGACTTCTTGTGCGTATATTCTCTTTGATGACCGTCGTTAATATACCATTTTCGGGTGACCTGTCTCGCTTGTGTAATATGACACTTCCTCAGAGTTTGCTCAATTAAAACTATCTTTAGACACGAGAAGGCGTTATTAATGGAATACATTATGACCATGTTCGCTTCTATTGGGCACGCGAATAGATTAACCTTTTTTGTTTTTGGTGCAGTAATTAAACTGTGCCGTAAAATAAACTACCGCCGCAAAAACTACCACGCGAACGGCGACGGCGGATCAGGGAGTAATTTTTCGACTGTCATCATTTATCATTCCATTAAGTGGGTGCGCGGTTTTTTGCGGAATCGGCAAATTTGCAGACTTTAAAAGGTAATTGCGGAGTGTAAGAAAGTATGCGTACGCGCCGCGACAGGAGCCCGCCGATGACAAATGACAGCCGGGCGGGGCGCGGCGCGCGGCTCCCACGGCCTGCGCTCATCAATATACATTAGGTATAGCGACGCCGCGCGGAGGTCCGCCGTTCGCACTCCGGCTCATCTTCGATATATACGAACTCATTAAATAGTTGTATTGTTGGCGAGAGCGTCTGTCGTCGCCTACGTGGGCCAATGATTTACGAGGGATGAACAAGGCAGGCGGAGGCGCGGGCCGCGGCCCCAGCGGCGTCGCCGCCGACATCGCGTCTGCGCGCGTCCAGTCATTAGGCCTATATCGAGAGCATTACAATGGCATTACTCAGATGCACCGGGCGGTGGTGCAGAAATGGCACGCGCTGCCCCCCCTGCGCGCGCGCCTCTGCCGCAAATATAGCTGCTGCTGCTGGCTATTCCGGGCGCGGCCGTCGACCCGCCGCCGCGACGCCGTCTGCGCGCCTTTTTAGCGAACACTACTTTACAACGCACAGGGATTTTTTTGCGAGTGAAAATCCACGATGTCAACGCACGCGCTCCTCCTCGTCTCCCGATATCGGGAGACAGGGAAATCGGCGCAGCGGCGGCGGCGGCGGTGCGCGGTGTAGCGACTCGCGCCGTTCGCTGTTTTAAAATCGTCAATTTGCCAGTTTACGCGCTTATGGGTTTCAGCGAATGGGAATTGATCACTTTCTTTTTGTGAACGCGGTCTTGCGCACGTGATTTCTCGTGCGTCTTCAATAAATCGGTGCCGATGCAGCAGCGACAATTTCCCCTTCTATTAAAACTTTCGATGGAATTAATCGGAATACAGATATGGCGTATAAAGCGCGGCGCGACCGCGATGCAGCTACAGGCCGGCCGTAAAGTCTATCTGAAGCTCGTAACTATAAAACGCATCAATTCTGATTCACTGTTGCCTTTGTGAGAACTGCAGTTGGCCGCTTGCCGTAATAATATACTAGTTTATTGTGCTTTTAATAAATCTCCGGTGCCATACCGAGACAGTAAACTTGTAATTTTTAATTGAATCCCTGCCAGGTGTGGTTGCAATAAAACTTAATGAATTTCATGCTTGTACATAAGAGGGAATTGGATTTGTATAGAAATAAAAAGCTCGATTCAGAGTTATGTCTTGAATGTGAGATATAGGTATCAATATAACCTGAATGCCTTCAAGGCGAGAGTTAATAGGCGTCTTCTGGGGCAGCTCGCTCCACCGTAGACCTCTTCTACGCTCACCATCAGGCGAGATCGAGGTCAAGAGCTGTCTTTTAAGGCATACAAAAAATAGTTTAATTTCTTATTGTACCTAAAGGTTTTCACGTCTAAAAAAGGACCTTGCTACGATTGCTTGGTTGGGCAAAGGAATTTTCCGAGGTTTGTGATCATAATCCCGCAATTGGCAAGCGATATCATCAGCCTTAATGATGATACTAGATATCAATGATGGGGGTTTTTGTCCCACTTATTTTCCCAGAAGTGCGACGTGCGACAATATATAGGCTTACTTTTTTCACTTGATCGCTGTTGTGGTATAAAAAAAAGCCATTCCAAGCCGCAAGGTACATGTAACGAGTCAGTGACTATGGGTAAGTAGGTAGCTTTACATCGGAGTAGGCCACAAGTGGTGTTCGGTATTATTATAATGTCGGCTAATTAGGGAGCATTAGGCGACTGTGGTAAATGTATAAGCTCGCCGGGGTAAGAGCGGTAGTTTGTGGTATGGGCTGATCGTGACCAACTATGTATATTTATTTATTTATTTATTTAGTCATTTGGAAAACCAACGTACTACAGTAACAACGTAGAAACATAAAAATAGCAACAAAAAGCCAATTAAAGATTCTCACATGTAGCAACAATTAAAAGTAAGGTTTTATATACATTACAAATATAGCACACGAACTCAATAAAATAAAATGTTCAAATAATATTAAACACAAATTTTATTGCGAACAAATTACAAAAACACAAATGTTGAAAAAATTTCCACGAGCAGGATTTGAACCTGCACCTTTCTGACATTCCGGGTCAGGCGCTCTTCCAATTGAGCTATCGTGGTTCTGACCAGCCCGCCGAAATTATTCAACACTTTTTACTTTGAAAGCCAAACATTTGAACATTTTATAAAAATATGTCTTGAAAAAGTCTTGAATAATTTCGGCGGGCTGGCTAGAACCACGATAGCTCAATTGGAAGAGCACCTGACCCGGAATGTCAGAAGGGTGCAGGTTCAAATCCTGCTCGTGGAAATTTTTTCAACATTTGTGTTTTTTAATAAAATAAGACAACACAATAACAGCCCATTAAAAAACAACTGGCCCAAAAGACGCCTCGCAGACAAACAATTAGTGTAATATATTTAAAAGTTTTAGAAAATCCAAAGAAAAAGTATTTATTTGTTTTTAATCTGTACTTTTTTATCGACATTTGTACGTCCTTCAGATATACCGAAATCGACCTAACCCTTCATATTTTATCTTGAACATTGAACCAAGCCCAGAGTAGCCATGACTTCAAACGAATGGTATGTAGTGTCGTGTTTAGGTGACAACGGTATCAGTAGATTAGGTGTATTGACTGATTTATCTGACAGAAAGCGTGTAATCGCCGTGAGTAGAACATGGTTTTAAAAGGCTTGTATATTGTACAAAGTCTTTAGATAATATATTGAAATGGTGCGGTAGGTAGTACTTAGATTAGTTAATTAATTTAGTTTGTCCTATTGTATGTGCCGCCTGTGTGAGAGGAGCTCGATGGCGCAGTGGTTAACGCTCCCGGTCTGCGAATGCTGAGGTTAAGCAACTTTCGCAAAGGCCGGTCATCGGATGGGTGACCAAAAATTTTTCATCTCGAGCTCTTCCGTGCTTCGGAAGGCACGTAAAGCCGTTGGTTCCGGCTGCATTAGCAGTCGTTAACAACCACCAATCCGCACTGGGCCCGCGTGGTTTATGGCCCATTCTCCCTATCCATCCATAGGGAAGGCTCGTGCCCCAACAGTGGGGACATAAAATGAGCTGATGATGATGATGATGATGTGCCGCCTTGTTTGAATATTGGTGTGTCGCCGTGCGAAAAACTATAAATAATATACATGTAACTAAAATGTGGAATAAACTTTTTACTGGTGTTAGTGACAGTTAGTATATATACTTATTAAAACACATATTAAAACAGCACTACCTGTTCATGTAACGTTATTTAGACTGCAGAAGTCCGTGATCCCATGCAATGCAACTTTACCATAATATTGGACACTCACAAGCAACAAAAACACAATAATAATGTCGTTGAAAACTATTCTTTTAAATAAGTAAGTACCTAATGTTGAGAATTAGTCCCGAGGACTTCTTTTCTTCATCACATCTAGGGTTCAGTAATTGAGATATCTTCTACTCGTCTATAGTATATTAATACGTGAAACAAAAACTTTGTACCCCTTTTTACGATAATTGCGCGGACGGAGGAGTATGAAATTTCGCACACTTATAGTTTATATAGAGAAGGATTGCAGTGTTAATATTTTTTTTATTATGCATAAAAATACATTAAATCAATAAAACAAACATTACACACACTACCATGTATTTGACACACACGCATATATTATTATACTCTTTTCAAAAATTTCAAAAATGGAAGAGGAGCGGCTGAAATCTGTCAATGCCAATCCAAACTCACATTCTATCTTTTTAAATTATCCATTGCTTAGGATACAATCCGTGCAGACTTATTAAAATTACGGTCGAATTTCGACCACTGGGACCACCTACAGATAAACTCACCTCTGTGTATGTCTTGTTTTAAAACTATTTTAAACACACGTTATTTGGGTACTGGTACCCGGTTTTGAACAGGAACCAGTGGTCGACATTTTTATCGCGTTATTATTAAAAAAAGGAGTTGGCAACACTCTTTAGTAACAATTGAATATCGACCACCTACTGCTTCCTAAATATCATCCCGTAAAACATCAATAAAAATGTTTGTTATTATTTGGTTACGACAACTATGTCGCACACCGGTCTTAAAGTGTCAAACAATAGTGCCACTACCATTTATTTTAGTGGAATATCATCATCATCATCATCATCATCATCATCATTAGCTCATTTAATGTCCCCACTGCTGGGGCACGAGTCTTCCCTATGGATGGATAGGGAGAACGGGCCATAAACCACCACGCGGGCCCAGTGCGGATTGGTGATTGTTAACGACTGCTAATGCAGCCGGGACCAACGGCTTTACATGCCTTCCGAAGCACGGAGGAGCTCGAGATGATAAATTTTTGGTCACCCATCCGTAGACCGGCCTTTGCGAAAGTTGCTTAACCTCAGCACTCGCAGACCGGGCGCGTTAACCACTGCGACATCGAGCTCCTCAATGGAATATCATCTTAATATAAAGGGTTCACAAACATTTCGACCTTTACACACCTTTATACAATTCTGAATAGGTATATGATAAACGTACACACTCTATTATTACAGCACATTAGTCTTCATATAATGGCAACACAAAATGTAGTTCGTTGTAAGATTTCATATATAATTATGCATACGGAATGTGACAATAATTACTTTGTTAGAGTTACGTTTATGAGCCAACAAACATGCCAACTTAGGGATTTATAATGCTAGTTGCCCCGGCACTGTCACATAATTTAATACCTAATAACATTAAAAACTTCAACAGTGTTTGACATGTTTCGCTCTTTATAGAAATTAGGGCTTTTAAATTTAGTCTTTTGGTTCATCATTATCATCAGCTCATTTTATGTCGCCACTGTTGGGGCACGAGCCTTCTCTATGGATGGATACAGAGAACGGGCCATAAACCACCATGCGGGCCCAGGGAGGATTGGTGGTTGTTAACGACTGCGAATGCAGCCGGGACCAACGGCTTTACGTGTCTTGCGCAGCACGGAGGAGCTCGAGATGGTAAATTTTTGGTCACCCATCCGATGACCGGTCTTTGCGAGAGTCGCGTTAGCCACTACGCCATCGAGCTCAGTCTCCAGAGCCTGTTGGAAGCAACGTTTCAAACAAATGTGTTTCGTAATGATAAAGCATAAGAAAAGGAAAACATTTATTGACGATTACACAAACATTACAAATATCTATTTGTTTTTGTTTTTTAATACGTACGTCACCATTGCTATGGAAGAGCGGGGCGTCCTGCAACAGGTATTATTATATACTTATTTGAATGGTTCCAACATTCGGTTACAGTTTGTACTGAAAACTCAGTGTATGAAATAAACAATTTTTAATGTTGTTTGACCTTTTTATATTAACTAGTGGTCGCCCAGTGGTCGTAATTCGACCGTAATTTTATTAAGACTGCACGGATTGTATCCTCAGCAATTAAAAATTAATAAAAAAGATAGAATATGAGATTGGATTGGCATTGATAGATGTCGGCCGCATTAAAGACAAACAATACGTGTGTGACAAATACATGGTAATGTGTGTAATGTTGTTTTTGTTGATTTAACGTATTTTTTATGCATAATTAAAAATAAAAACATTCGGATAACCTTCTTTAAATAAACTATAATGTGCGAAATTTCATACT
Source organism: Eudonia mercurella (assembly GCA_963082485.1). Lineage (NCBI taxonomy): Eukaryota > Metazoa > Arthropoda > Insecta > Lepidoptera > Crambidae > Eudonia > Eudonia mercurella. The sequence goes on along the minus strand of OY720033.1, from coordinate 17,351,947 downwards.
TCTCTGTCCGCGCAATTTTCGTCAAAACGGGTACAAAGTTTTTGCTTCACGTATTAATATAGTATAGATGTAATACATTATTACTGTACACTTTATTTCAATGCCTCCATCTTATTTATTATCAATCCTCTCCATCCCTAGGTTGCCTGGAAGATATCGCTTTTAGTGATAAGGTCGCCCTTTGTACGACTCCAATTTTTTTTAAATTTCTTTGTTAACATTTGGGTTTTTTATGTGTACAATAAAGTATTTTATTCTATTCTATTCTACTTCTACTAGAAAGGTGTTTTGGGTACTTAAATATATTTTCCGTTTGGCATTTCTATGGCATGCTGTGCGTAACTCACTTGAATGTTGGTGTTTCTGTAGACTTTCCGTTTTCCTTGAGCAATTCGCAGTATCTTAATAACACAGTAGGTGCGCAAGCGCTAACCGTTCACTTAAAACTCCACTGTTTATTTTGCTATTAATCAACGTCGATGATCGCACGATGGAAACACTCCATTTAGCCAATCATACAATTATATACGTGCGTGCGGGCATGGCCGCCCCGAACAAAATACGTATACATGTATATTTATTTTGTAGAATCCTTAGCCCTTAAATATATGACAGTAACACATCTGACTACCACAACGCCGATCCGATCCGAACCCCTCGGGGAATCTAGTAGGGCACGGGGACACGCATTAGTGCGTGATGCCGTTCCCTCTAGAAAACCTCCGAAGGTGATTCGTTTCACACGGCTTGAGGAACCCTTTAAGTTTCTCGCCGCCCCCAATAAAGCTTGGTGAAGCTGAAAATGCCGTCTGAGGCAATCAGCAAATTTTCTCCAAAAAAAAAAAATACTTTCACAAACTGTCCACAACTACAACAGATTTTGAACTTTATGAATATGGATGGCATATATGACTGAACATTTATTAAAGAAATTTTAGTCTGATTGGCAGGCGTCTGTCTCCATTCTTAATTAAAAATAAAAAAAAAATGTAAAAAAAAATAATATATTTTTAAATTTATACAAAATACAATTTTAAACAAACAAATAGGTACCTAGTTGACATTGTAACACTTGAAACCACAGAGCACAGCTTGAAATACTTTAAAAAACAATTTTAGCGTGTTAAAAAATATTGCTCAGCCTGGATCAAGATGATTTATTTGTTATCAAAATCATACAATTTGTATTTTTATCTGTAAATGTGCAATTTGCCGTACACTTTGAGTAGGTACTACTGTAAGCGCAGTAAATACCTATCTCGAGAGAAATAAATAAAGAGACAAAAAACACCTAATAAACATTATATTTGTGCCAAAATGGCAACCACTCAGCAATATGTCGCCATGACGTGCTACGACGAGGTTATTGCAATACTGGTTTTATGTTCTTCCTCCATTACTTTTATAGTTTCTCTATGGTTAGGAACTTTTGGTTTTAACGTTTTTTTAAATCAAAAATTCCCCAAAAACGAGTAATAATCCCAAATGAGTGACGACATCAGGTTTTCGTTACTTTATTGTTGTTTGTTCGAATAATGCGAAACGTATTTGCGCAAATAGAGAACATACGCGGTGTGCAAACAACTGCGCCGCCGCCGCCCGCGCCGGCGCGGCGTGCGTCGCGACGCTAAACGCTGGCGCCGCCCGAGGACACCGCGCGCGTACACTGGCCACTCTTATCTACTAAGAAATAAAGTTCAAATTAACCTGATTAGTTGGAGACGGTAGATGTGATAGCACACGACTCATGATCACTAATTATCATAAACATTGCAAAGTAGTTTTAAGATACCTTTTTCATGTTTGCCTGCTTGTGTATTCTGTGTATAGCCTTCTAAACTCTTAATAACTAAAATCTAACTAAAAGTTATCTATATTTATTTAAATGGCTTGCTATGCTTCAAAATTGGTTATTCCAAAATTGTTTCCATAAAAAAACCTAGTAGTTCTTAAGTCAGATTCCTGGATCTCCTATGGTTTCAGATTTTCCCGCACTGTCCCAGTTAAAAAATACACTCTGTGATGACATTAAATAAGGTTACTTTTGGCTGACTTAATTTGACATGTGGCAATGCGCTTGACCCATCAATTCAAGTCCATCTCATGGAAAATAATCAGGATTTTACCTAAGAATACTATAACAAATCGATTTAAAAGTTTATTTGTTAGACTGACATTGGGTAATAATTTTGTTCTACTACGAGTATTACCAATCAAATTCATACAAGTACTTAATTGATTTGATAAATTATTTAATCAATTGTAAATCATTACATTATTATACTTACAACATAAGAGTTTTTAGGCATATGCAAGTAACATAATAAAAAATCGTTAAAAATATTCAATGCCAACCTTTTTGACGCACCGGTAAGCAAAAAAAAAAAGAAAAGTTCCTATCTAAATATGTCGTCAACGCCAGCATTTACATTGCGGGTTGATAGAGTAAATGTGTTACATTTTAAGAAATATTATCTGCTGCCGAGTATAAACGATAATGCGATGGTACTGCGACTGGCGCCACGAATATACGGGTTAATGTGTACAAATGTTAACGCTGCAAAGTGCGATTAGGGCTGCTAGCCAGGCGAACTATGGAAATATACACTTTAAATAATACACAATAAAGTATAAAATGACAATCGCAAATGTGTGTCAGTCATCATCATCAGCTCATTCTATGCCCCCACTGCTGGGGCACGAGCCTTCCCTATGGTTGGATAGGGAGAACGGGCCGTAAACCACCACGTGGGCCCAACGGATTGTTGGTTGTTAACAACTGCTAATGCAGGCGGGATTTACGTGCCTTCCAGAGCACGGACGAGCTTGAGATGATAAATTTATGGTCACCCATCCAATGACTGGCCGTTGCGAAACTTCTCACACCGGGCATGGGTGTACATAGGCCTCTTCAAGTGCACGCCATTAAGCACGATCCCCGTCTTCTCTCATCCAGCCCTTGCCAGCCACCGCAGATGCCTTTAATTTATTCGAACCTAGCAAAGTACCACCATATAAAGTAATGTTAATCTATCAACTAAGTATGATAGCAGCCCTATATGCCATTTGTTTTTGCTTCATACAATGCGGGGCTATCAGTCGACGTGGTTGGAATTACGCTTGGTTGCAGTTCCATATCGGTGGCGTTACGTGACGTGAAACCGAGCCTAAAAATGAGGGTAGAAGCGTTGTTTGCGTTGGTCGAGTGACGATATATAATGATATTATATAAGTTAAAAAAGGTTGACGTTATGGTCTTCGGAGCGCTCTCCGAAGACCAATCGAACAAAAGAGGGCAACTGTCGCGTTTTGATATCAGCCGCTCCCAAAGACAACAGAGCCAGTTGACAGATTCTTTCATTTTCTAAGATTTAGTTTTCATAAAAAAAATGCCAAATTTTTGCAAAAAGGTTTTGTTTTCATTGCATTAAATAACCTTTTACGGTAATATTGTACCTACCTACTTAAATATAATTTGAAATGAAAAATCTGTATGTGTGCTGCCGCTGCGATCGAAACTCGAACGGAAAACTTCTTCGAATCACTTTTTCCGGTTTGTTGGATAGTTGTATTCGTTTTTGTATAGTGAAGGCAAAGACATTAATTTATCTTTATCTGTATTTATTAACAAAAACCCTACAAAGCAGATTACAACCAAAAAGGTTAATTAATTAGTAATCAAAAAAGTTAACAAAATAAAAACGGAAAACATTTTGACGAACTCTGTTTCATTTGTCACAATATTTTGAAAGCTTCATGACAAGAAGGGAAAGCCGAAGTAAAAAAGCGTTTAATCATATTAAAACATGCAAATACTTTTAAGCAGAGCTTATTGGATTAAACGTTGTATAACCGCATCTTGTGACTATTATTACTGCCAGCAAAATTATAGAGACATGTACCTACCTCCAGGGGTCTGTAATGAACGGAACGATAGCCGTGCCGAGTGTATTATTTTGTAAAATACCATATCGGAATAACTTATAAGTCTAAAGAAAAATCTGGTAAAAATTATAATTGTATCATTGTTTTTTGTCAATCTATATAAATATAAGTTTGTATGTTTGTTTTATTTAATGAGAGCAACGAGTCTCAAACGTCACGATAAAAAAGGTTTAAAGAAACTTTATTCTCATAGGAATACAGAATTCACTTACATGAGATTAATAATTATAAAAAGTAATGATATTGCCTTGTGACAAAACATGCATTTACGATAAGCTATACATAATTTTAATAATACAAAAACAGAACATAAACAAAAGGTGGGTAAAAAGTTTTTTGTAACAAGTAAGTAATTTGTTAAAATTAAAATGTTCTTAATACAAACACAAGTAGATCCCTTTAAAGTGTTTCATTTATTATTATTTCGTTAGCTTTACTTTAGACAACAATACATTTTAATTTGGTCAACTAAAAGTTGTAATAAAAGTTTTTTTTCAATTATCTAGGAGTACATGCAAAGCACGTATAGTCAGACACGAAATTATTTAAACACTAATACTTCGTCGAAACAAAGAACAGGGCAAAGGATGTAACTTCTAGTAAAGTTATTTTGACGTGATGGTTGTGGTGCTTAACTGTTCAGTTACTTTCGTGGCTGACTCTACCTAAAAAGAGGATATCAATAATATTAAAACTATAGTACTCTCCCAACCACAACCCTAGTTTCTACAAGTATAAACGGTTCGATTATAATCAATGTTTACCATTATGAATTATTACGAGAGGCAAGTATTAAGTATTTAACTGATTGCATAATGTTGTGAATATACAACTAACGTTATAATTATACAGAGCTTTGATTACTTACTTAGTTGGTTCAACCTAATTGGCGGCTCCAGTATTAACGGGCTATCGTACAGTGTGATCGGGATATTAATTCATTACGGATACACCAAAATACTTTTCCTAACAAGGAAAAGTATTTTGGTGATTGGGATAAATTACTTCCATTTAATTAAACTTATGACGGTATGTTTATTTAGAACTAGCTGACCCGGCGGACTTCATACCGCAATTTTTTATATAGCCTATGTTACTCAGCGCTAATGTAGCATTTAAATGTGAAAGAATTTTTTAAATTGGTCCAGTAGTTTTTGAGTTTATTCGTTGCAAACATACATACAAAAATACTAAGCTTCCTCTTTATAATATTAGTATAGATATATCTTCAATGTAAAACGGGCTCTTTCCTCTCTGCCTGCTGACTATGTGCGCATGCGCATGATAAAGATGCTCCTGTTTCCTAATGTTTCGACATGGTTCATAGACAAATTGGCAAACTTATGTAACTCAAACTTACAGTTTTGGCTTTTTGTGATTTTTACACCCGAAGGTGCGATATCTGCAATTTATTGGTGTAACGAAAATGTATTTTACACTTTTATTTGGTTTAAGGCTTCAAAGTAACACCCTGTATATTGATAACTTTGTACTAAGTTCCTCTCGTTGAATTCGTAATAAAGTAAGAGTGGAAGCTGGAAGGGAAATGCTAAGTGCTCCTATCTTTCAGTGGTTATTGTCAGTTACGATTATGAGCCTAGGTGATATCTAGTAGGTAAATAATGTTTGTATGCGCTATTAATTAAAAATGGTTAAGAGTCAAAATCAAAACAAATCGCATTATTTGCATAATTATATGAAACATACAAGTAAGCGTAGGATCTTAAATAATAGTTTTTTTTATATGCCAATGTTTAATTATAAATAATGTCGTATTGTATTGTGAATGCAAAATTCAAAAATAATAAAAGTAATGTCAAAATATGACAAATTAACATATAGTTTAGTACACTTATCTCCTGATAAGCATCTTAAATAATAATTTGAGCAAATGTATTCAGTCTGTATTACAGACGTACTAAAAATGAATCATTACATAATTTAATTAAATAATAATTTAATTGAATGGAATGAAAACACTTTTACGGTTCTACATTACTTTTTTTACACATTTGATTTTTTTATTTTAAAAACAATTTCTAATAAAGATCGTTTTTATTTACATAGAATCAATTGAACAAAGGTATTTTTCTATGTTTTCTATTAAATGTCAACATCTCTGTATTTCCATTTAGCATAGATAGATTAATTAAAATTAAATTATTGATTAAATAAAAATACTTATTTTTTAAAATCAATAATCTAATTTTAATTACAAGAATTACAAACTTTTGTATAAGATACCAAAATGTTAAATAGCTCTTAACTACTCTACCTAAAGTTTGTACCAAAAATTGTTTATAATTCATATAAATAACACTTGAAAGAAACATATTTAGTATTTTATTAATATTATATCAAACTAAGAAGGAAGGTGTCTTCTAATACAGACTTGTTAGTTTAAAGGGAGGCTCCAGCCAATACATAATTATACATATAATTAGGTAGTGGCAGATAGATAGATAGATAGAGATAGCACTACATAGTGCTTTCGATTAATAAAAGATTTTTCATTTTACATTTTTTTCATATTTTTTTCAGTATTATCTATTCGTATCTGAATGTCTCTAATCTACCTGAATGTTTATAATTCATATAAATAACACTTGAAAGAAACATATTTAGTATTTTATTAATATTATATCAAACTAAGAAGGAAGGTGTCTTCTAATACAGACTTGTTAGTTTAAAGGGAGGCTCCAGCCAATACATAATTATACATATAATTAGGTAGTGGCAGATAGATAGATAGATAGAGATAGCACTACATAGTGCTTTCGATTAATAAAAGATTTTTCATTTTACATTTTTTTCATATTTTTTTCAGTATTATCTATTCGTATCTGAATGTCTCTAAGCCTCCTCTCTATCTATATAAACGACTTAACTACCTGTACCATTTTTTTAGTATACATAGCTACTAGATAACCCTTGAAAGAAACATATTATCAGCTTTATCTATTCGTGTCTAGCTGTCCCTAAACCTCCTCTAGCAAGTTGTTATTCCATAGCGACAGTGGTGTCGACGACCCCACTATCGTTATCAGTCTGTGTAAATTATATTTGATATAGAGCGTATCTCGCGCTTAAAATAAATCTAACGTCGATGTATATTTAGATTGTCCAATCGCAATCTCAATGAGTTAATTAATTGTGTGTACAAAAAATAAATTACGATAAATTTTATGATCAATTAATTTGACATGGCGTATTGGAGTTGTTTGCAGAATACTCGATACTACTACGTACGTAGACATTTATTTATAGTTGTGAATGAGTTACGCCTACTATATTGTATTTTAATATATACAATTCTTGTAAGTTATAGGTACTCGTATTATTTGCATGGGCATGCAAAGATTTCGTAACAGTAAGTTATTATAAGTAATTAGCCTAGATACTGTCCCACAACTGGACAATTGCCTTTCCCATGGATATCAAGTCATCGCTACTACGAGTATAACAGACGATGAAGAAGTCTGTAGTTTCAAAGTTTTTGGTTACACCATTTTCAATAAAAAATAGATAAGTACTTTTTTAAAAGCTTTGACACTGTTAAAAAAACTAGATTAACAATCTAGTTTTTTTTGTAGAAATCAAACTGCTCGAATCTAAAGAAAGGTTTTGCATGCCTGTTCTGTTACAGACTGACCTATTACAGGTAAATAAGAAAAAAAAGGTTTTATTAAAAAACTAAAACTAACGACGAAAAGAAACAGTACAAACGATACTGAAACGATGAAATAAATAATTAAAAAATAGGTTAAATGCCAATGAGTTTTTTTTTCTTATGTTGATGGCTTCGTGCGATTAGCACATTTAGCCAGTGTCAAAGTTATTTTTCTTACAAGTAATACATATATAAACAATATTTCCTTCCTCTAAATGATGTTGATGAATGGTATTAGAAATGAGAAGTGAGAAATGATATACCCCCCAACCCCTTGAGTATCTCAGTAAAGATGTGGGGCTTTACTAAGTCCTCGGGCGGACTTCTTGAGAAAATTTGAAAAGTGACGTTGCACTGTTTTGTTTCATTTGCCAACACTCATGCACACTCACGAACACTTAACGGTTAATAATCCACCATTATTTGACATTAATATTCGACATAACACAAATTAAAAAAAAAAAACAAAAACCGCAGACTTGACTCTTCACTTTTCCGCCAAGAAGTCCAAAATAAATAATTAAAAAATAGGTTAAATGCCAAAGAGTAGATAAAAAAGAAATAAGAAAATTGTGTAAGTATTCCATATTCAAATCAGACAATAGAGACGACATGGCTCTCTAGATGTGTCGGCTAGACCACGCTATAGGCCCTCTGCGTCGCGTGCGCAAAAGGTCACAGGCGAGACGCGAAGGCTATTTGGAAAGTGGTCTGGCGCCGCTCTAAGCAAATTTGGCGGGGTGAGCGACGCGTTTCCACTGACGTCAGTGCCTAGTGCAAGTTTTATTCACCATTTTGGACTATAGGCGACTATAAAAGGTTTTTTATATATCGCGCTACCAATACAATACTGTTGTAGCTCAAAATATACTGATATTTGAGATTAAACCGTACTTATAAAATACGGTAAAATCTTAAGTATCAGTTTATTTTGAGTTAAAAACAACAGTATTGTATTGGTAGTGCGATATACTATTATATACTTATACTATATTTATTTTCTTTGTTTTGAAACAAAACATCTTTGGTACAATGAAAATATACGTTACAATGAAAACTAATTAATTATACAAAACTTAGATAGAGAGGTAAGTGCATTTTTAAATTTTAATCTTATAAGAAGGATTTTAGGTTGTTTTTGCAGACCTGAAGTCCTACAAAAGTGTGTGGAATTATTTGTCACAGTAATAAAAACTTAAACCTCATGAAAACTGTTACATTATGCATTGTGCAAGTCTTATATTGCTAGTGCTATTATATTACTCGATCACTTTAACGAAAACGAGATTTAGTATGGCAAAATTTTAGCTGTCTATATTTCCGTCATCAGGAGACGCAGCTCCAATGCCATAAAAAAATCGTTTTTGTCAATGTTATTATAGCGATAACTTGATGGAATGGCACTGGCCTTTGCCCAGCAGTGGGAAAGTATGTTAACTGTTTACTACTACTAACGTTATATCAAATGGTGAATAAAATTCGCTCTAGTAGACTTAATTTCAAAGTTGAAACGAGGATTCGTAGGTACCAAGTCCCATGGTTACAGACTTAATACTCTACGTATTTATAAAATACGGACTCAACCAATAACTGCGATTAAAATTCGGTAGCTCCAATACTGGGTACGCGAGCAACTGGTATCAGTGAGGCCGGGGCCCCTTAGGAGGGAGAACTACTTCTGGTTTATTAAGTATTTACACATTATAGTTTTACAATGTCCATTAGCATTTCTACGAGATCTAGGCTTCGGTTTTGCAACCACATACCGAAGTCCGACAATAACAATGGCATTTTGAAAGTACCAACACATTACGCGTGCCTATTGTGATTTACTAGAAATATTTTGGCGTTAGATTCGTATTATTGCGAATTCTCAACATCTGGGTTATTAGGTTATTGTTTATTTATATGCTGTCGTTCAGGCGGAATACGTAATAATGGGCTTGCATATTACATGTTTTATTTTATTTTATTTTATTTTAATCGGTACATAAACAGCCAAGGCCAATATAAATGTACACAACTAGCTTAGTTTGATAACAAAAAAAAAACATTCATAAAAGTAATGATGCTTAAACACTACAACTTACAATAATCACATTATTCATAAAACGAGAGGACTAACATGAAATCTGTAATCTGTGAACCACAACAGTCGATAAAAATACTGCCATATATAAAAAATAGTTACTATATAAGTAGATAATATTAACAAATAATTGTATAAATAATAATGTTTTATTTCTGTTTTTACTTATATGATACTTAAATAAATAACTAAAATTATGCAAACAAATACAGAGAGTGTGTAAATAGTTTAAGGGGAGATAAAGCTTAATTTTATCCTATCTTTAAAGTGTTTTTTTGTCTCGATGTTGCTAGATCTTTACGACCACTAAGAAAATTAGCTACTTTGTGCAAAATTAAAATGGCAACCAAACATTTTCTGCACTTTAAAGCTTAATAGAATCTAAACTTCTATAAAATGTCGTGTTCGGATGTCGTTAGTTCTATAAAAGCTGTGCAATTTTTCTCCATAGCTAAAAGACGTCTTAAAGGGTCTGAAGCAGAATGTGCACTTCGCAAAAATTGGTAGAAGGAAAACAAATGATTAGACGAATCAAAATACTTAACTCATCCAAAGTTTATTTAAATAAAAAATATTAACTTATACTTTGTCTTAACAAACTGATATTTAGATAAATTATTCCGAACGTGCGAAAATAGTAGTGAAATTATTCAAGTCTGCTAACTTTTACGGTCTCATGATGTCAAGATATACGGCGACATTTTATGAGCGTCAATCGAAATAAAACACGAGCGGATTATTTAATAAACCGCCGGGAAAGAAAGAGAGAAGCTGATTAAGCAAGGACGTGACACAATCGGCCGCGTCGTAAGCGATTGAAGGACCGGTAAGTGCGGTCGTCCAATGCGAACAAAGCAAAGATAATTGATAGCGAGCGGTGGACTGTAAGGATGGATGGTGTGTGGAAATGGAAGAAACACGCATATTTTTGAAGAAATGTACTAAAACTCACAATACAAAAATTGTTAGTTTGAATGACAGACCCGATGGCAAATCACGGAAATGCACAGACACTGGCTGTCACCAAAAACCTTAATAGACAATTCTATTCAAGAGACATGACATTAGTAAAAAAAGGTCGCACCGCAGCCAGTCGACAACAATAATAATCAAACAAATATAGTAGTAAGTAGCCTATATACTGACCCAATGCTGGGCAACGGCCTCCATCATTGAAATCAAGGCTTTATCACCATGCTTGTCAAATGCCGGTTGGTGATCGATGACAAACCCGGGCTATGCATCGAAAAATCCGAAACACACTTTGCCCGAACTGAGCATTGAACCCGAGACCTTTTCGGCCACCGAGGCGTTAAAACACAAATATGTTGGTATGTAAATGGTTAAGGGGGTGCAGCGCAGAATTTGAAAATTTACGTGTTTTTAAGTCACTGGTGCTAGGCGCTGAATTGGTCTTATACATTAAAAGGACAAGTGTAGGTTAGCTTGATCCTTTCACAAGGTCATGGTTGTCTTGGAATTTGAAACAAATACCCAAAAATTGCATAAACAATACGTAAAATAATGATATATAAAAACTTATTTCTTCCGAAACTTTGTAAATATAGCACAAATGAAACAATGATCCGACATCAAAATGTTTGTATTGATATTCCGCAGGTCACTGTTGTCTTATTTTTCGATTAAAAACATGAATATGAAAATATTAAGACTTTTCTTATTTTTTACCCAAACGCCTATGATTTTACGAAAGTAAACATTGCTCTAATTAAATCACCAGCCTACTCTGTACAGATATTAGTGTGCGTGCGTATTCTTGTCGTGCGCCGTTGTCACACCACTGCCACGCGCCGCTCGCTCGCTATCATAAAGAAACTTGAAACTCGCAGTTTTGCGTCCGCGCTGCACCCCCTTAAACAAATAGAGAAAATTGTGTAGTCGGTTTAAAAAGTAGCAGTTTGTAAGTTTTTTACTAGCTATTTTGATTTTAAACTTTTTATAATTGAAATGAAACAACTTTTATGGATCTACTCGCGTTTATTTTACACATTACTTTTTACCGGACCTTGCGAAGGGTTCGAAACGTCAGGATAAACATTAAAAAGTAATGTGTAAAATAAACACGAGTAGATCCGTAAAAGTTGTTTCATCTCAATGTGTGTGTTCGCGTAAACTTTAGAAAACAATATTTTTATAATGTAAAGCTCTTCGTATAGTTATTATTGTTTAATTTTACTCACGTTTTCACAATCGCAACAACACTGCTACTACAGCGCTGACAACTATGAAACATCGTTCACTGTCGATCTGCATACAAGCAAAAGAGATGCAAAATGCGTGATCTACTGGACTCAAGTTAGGAAATCCGAAAAACGCTATTTCTATACTAATATTATAAAGAGGAAAGCTTTGTATTTTTGTATGTATGTTTGCAACGAATAAACTCAAAAACTACTGGAACGATTTAAAAAATTCTTTCACCATCAGAATGCTACATCAGCGCTCAGTAACATAGTGTTGGCGACAGTTAACAATTCAAAAGACAAAACTTCCTTTTAATAATTTATTTCATAAAGTCAGTATTCTAGCATTTCCTTATATATTTTATCCATAATTTTTATCCTTATCCATCCTTAATTTATCCTTTATTCATATTTTCTATCCTTTCTATTTGTTAAAGCCCGCCATGCGTCCTACCATAGACCCAGATTGGCGTCCCTTCTTTACGCCCGGAAGCGGAAAGAACATGCCAATTGAATAAATACTTTTTACATTATAACCTTATTCTATAAAAAAACCTTTAAAACTTTTATAAATGCATTTCTAATATTTAAGATATTTTAGTTATTATCAAAGATCGAATACATTTATATCTTAGCATCAATAATCAAGCCTGGAATAATAACTTAAACTAACAATAGGCTATATTTAAAAAAAAATGCGGTATGAAGTCCGCCGGGTCAGCTAGTATTTAATATTTAGATAAGTAATCTATTCAAAAATAAATAAAACTTATAACCTGAATGCCTTCAAGGCAAGAGTTAATAGGCATCTTCTGGGGCAGCTCGCTCCACCGTAGACCTCAAAAAATCGATAGCGTTTTCCTTATATGTTTTACGAATAAGTTTAACAGGTACTTTATTTAATCGACGTACTTTACGTATATAAATAAAAAAGATAATTATGTTGTAATGTCAATAAATATAATAAATAAATAAATTATAATCTTATGAAAACAGATAACTATTTAGAGGTGACTTTGAATTTTTTTTTATCGCGGAAACTTCATAATTCTGCATTTGGGAAACAGTAACATAGTTGCAAATATCTGTTATATATAACATATATTTTTCTTGGCGTTGTATTTTGTATAATTTTTATAAAAAAACAATGCAAAACTAAAGCGTATTTCATAGTCGTCGGCGCCTTAAGACCTCATGGTAAGGCCGCAGAACCGTGTCGCCTTCCTCTGAATAGCATTATCATTGGACAGGCGCCCTAATGCGTACGATTTTATGGGCAGCGCGTGCGCCGCTTATGATCGAGAGTTTGGCGCCGTTTCCACGCCACCTCATTGTTCATAGAGACGTGGCGCCACTCGTTCCCGTCCCATTTTATGATCAAACGCATGCAAATTCTCGTTTTCGCTATGTCTTCAATGCAAATGGTCCGGGCTGGCGCCACCGGCCCAACTTTACAATTTTAACATTTACATATCGACAAACGGGTGTCAACAACACTTGTCTCACAAAATAATACTTTTTCATGTCTTTGAGTATCTCATTCATTTTTATTCTTTGATTGTCCCGTTCCTATAATTAAATAGTATTCTATTGTAGGTTCTCTATAATAGGTTCTCAGAGAGAGATAGAGAGTACTTTATTGTGGAAAGGAATTGCTGTTGGTACTTTAGGTTCCTCTAACCTTAGCCAGCCAACTGACAGAACAATCCTTATAGGGTTTCTAAAGAAGATTCCATCACACAAGCGTGTCTGCGTCAATGGATTAAAACCCGAGGGCCTCTAAAGGCCAGGACCTCGGCTCGGGTTGACCGTGTCGTGTGTATAATAGTACTTTGTTAGGTATTTTTTGATAGCATATATTGACATTTAGCCGCCAATACGCTTAATCGTGCGCCATTCTTTTTGGGGCATGCTAACCCGCTAACCCGCCATCACGCCGAACTCATTACGAACGGATACGTATCGACAGAGTCAATAAACATGTTGTTACCCAATCGAGCGCGCTAAGTGCACCATCCGAAGAGGAAGCCCGTGACTCACGAGCCGTTTTTAAACGGGAATTAGGTCGCATCGAGATTTTCGTAAGAGCCCTAAGGATTAAAATTAAATCACAAGTGTGTCCCGCTTTTAAGAGGGCTCATACGTACCATCGATCGTCCATCACCATACAAACTTAGGTATAGACGCCTGTACCACAAAAGAAAGACACTCTTGCACACCACATTATCCAATAAGCTGACAAATCAATGCATGTTTAACGATACAATTCAAAGTCTATTGAGAAAATTTGACAGCTTGTGTACCTACCGTGTCTACATACTACAATATTTGAAAAAATCATTGAGCCAATCTATATATTAATACTTGCAGCAAAAACTTTGTACCCGTTTTTACGAAAACTGCGCGGACGGAGGAGTATGAAATTTCGCACACTTATAGTTTATATAGAGAAAATTATCTGAATGTTAATTTTTTTTATTTATTAATACGTGAAGCAAAAACTTTCTACACGTTTTTACGGAAATTGCGCGGACGGAGGAGTATGAAATTTCGCACACTTATAGTTTATACAAGGTTATCCGAATGTTAATATTTTTTTAAAAATTATGCATAAAAATACATTAAATCAACAAAAACAACATTACATACACTACCATGTATTTGACACACACGTATTGTTTGTCTTTAATGCGGCCGACATCTGTCCAATGCCAATCCAAATTCACATTCTATCTTTTTTAATTTTTCATTGCTTAGGATACAATCCGTGTAGCCTTAGTAAAATTACGGTTGAAATTCGACCACTGGGCGACCACTAGTTCTATTAAATCTGTTTAAACTTGCTTATAGAAAATACAAGACACAAGTGAAAGAGTAAATATACAATAATTATGTTGTTAAAAATACTTCTTAACGATTTTTTTTAGACTTATATTTACTAGATGAAGCTACTTTTTAATAAATATTGTCTAGCAACTCTTTCTGTATTTTAGATAAAGATTAATACATTTCTGTGTTTTCTTTAAGCTTAAAAGTTTCAATAGCATTTGCTTATATTGATTTAAACAAAACTTAAATTTTACTTAAAAAGGCGTTTAAACAAACGATATAACACGATTTACTACAGAGCACTACTACTGAGTGTTATTCACCATTCGATCATATTAAGTTGACACTTTGTATGACATTATATCAGCGGTAGCGCTTCCCAATGACAAACAAGGTAACTTCTCGTCATACAGATTCTCGAAGCCACAATTCAACTAGCCTTTCTGATGTATGTATATGCAAAGTCATTAGGCTAAGACAAACTGAATTGAGCACACTCGAGGAATGAGATAAAGTCGACGACGTATATGTTTACAGTAGCCGACTAGCGCGAGACGGCGTTGAGTGGATGGAGTAAGCAGATGCCTTTATGTACTACCGGCGCGAAAAAATTGATCCTAAACAACTGAAGTTGTCTATCGATGAAGACTGATGGAATTACCACTAACTAGACTGCTATTATTATGTTATAGAATTAGGTCGAATTGAGTCTTCAACTTTTTAAATGTTTATAACGGGGATTAACACTTAACACAAAATACTTAACATAGATCATTATCATAACATAGATACGCATTCTCGTAACTTTTTGATTGCTTTTTAATTGTTATTCATAATAAAATAAGTCGTTTTGTATAAGTCACCGCTGCCGTTATCGTTTCGGTTATAACTTAGAATTGGCATAAATAATTTGGTATCAAAGTGCCTTACTATTAGATTATGGAAATAACGGCCATAATAGGATTACTCTATGATGTAATAGACTGAGGGACGTAATCCGTGCTGTAATGTAATGTGTAAATGCATTTGAAGGCTGTTATATATGTTCCTAAGCACGACGTCGTGTACAGACAGACACGTTTGCTAATTTACTTTATTGTTGAGATATATTTTCTATGAAACTATAGCTATATAATTAAAATAGAATCGCATATCAAATCAAGTCAAAAAATTGTTTTTATTCAAAGTGATTTTTTTAAAAACACAAATGTTGAAAAAATTTCCACGAGCAGTCAACAACTACCGTCATTAACATCCGATCATAATATTTTTACAAATATTAAAGATCAGTTAAGAAATAAGCAAGCTATTTTATAAAATGTTCAAAATGATTTTTAAAGCAAATTTTGTTGCGAACAAATTACAAAAACACAAATGTTGAAAAAATTTCCACGAGCAGGATTTGAACCTGCACCCTTCTGACATTCCGGGTCAGGTGCTCCTCCAATTGAGCTATCGTGGTTCTAACCAGCCCGCCGAAATTATTCAACACTTTTTTACTTTGTAAGCCAAAGGCGCCTATTCAATGTAAATTTTTTTAATGTTAAATTCTATCCTTTGTAAATCCTATGATTTACGAAGCAATGGCTTAGACCAAAGGCAGAAACCTTGTACCGAGATGAAGCCGCAAGCATGAAACAGGTATTCACTAGATACCTAATAGTCAGGGCTAAACTGTCTGACTGAAGGAAGAAACATCGTACAGACTAAAACCTTGGACCTAGAACCCTAAAATACTGGCATGTCCCTTCATGACGTCGGCAAGAGATATGATAAGATTTTCCGTAACTCCTTTCGTTTTTCGTTGTTTTCGTGCCTGGACGAGAGAAGAGGAAAGAAGGATGGGAGAGGGAATGAAAGAGCGGTTGGGAGAGGCGAGGAGAGGGAAGAGGAAAAAGGCAGAGGAGCAGTCCCATATGACCTGTGGCTGCCGCTTAGCGGCTGTTTATGCGTAAGCCAATATTTTAACTAGTTATAAAAGGGGTTTGTCATCCATATAGAATCTAGGCACAATCCTAATTCTTTGAAGGTCCATCCCGAATGCAATGAATCGACGTGGCTCTTAGCACGTCGATAGATGGAGGATCTGACAATGTCATACGCTACTATTCCTAGAAAACATCAATTTTTTTGGGAATTTTGTAAACATATTGAATTTGACGCAGGTAAAACTGCGGGTAGAACTATTATTTTATATGTTTAAGAATATTTAATAGCTTTAACAACTACATTTTTTTATTACAATATTATACCTACCGTTCGCGTGTCAAATGTTTTTTAGTAGCAGCACTATTTGTTTTGAACATAATGACTTTAGTACTTAAAAGCTTAGTAAAGTAAGTTTATCAATAACCCGTTTCAATGTAAGTATCTGTGCCTTGGACTAGTAGGCATAGAGGTCATAATCGCTTGTGAAACCGGTGGCGCTTAACGAATTTATTTACGACACAATTCTGTACTATTATTGATAACGCTCGTTCCCTTCACATTTAACCTAACAATCAGCTTATTATTAACGCAAATCTAATCGAAGCGATAAATTATGCACTCCGCTATGTAATAACTAAGGTATACAATTAATATTCATCCTAATCAATTGATTCGCGCAATTACAGGCTCGAACCTATGACCTGTTCGAAACGAATACCTGGGCTTAGCGTCAGCGCTCACAATTTATCTAATGAAGTCTGTGCTGTTGCATAAATGGAAGATTTTGAGGAGAGGCTGTATAGAGATATAAAATTTAATAGCCGGTGCCAAATTGCTTTAATGTATTATCGGATGTTTCAATTTATGCAGTGCAGATTTAAAGGCTTGCAATTTAAATACATTACTCGTAGGTAGTATTCAAATTGTATGATTTGTTAATTGCAGATAAATTACTTTTTAGATATATGACAGCTCTCAGGGTTAACCTCATTCACCCATTCACGTTAATTCACGTTAATTATTATTAATTATATTTAATAATATTAAAATATTATTAAATACGAATTAGCATGGCATTGAAGGAGCAACTTCTGGTACCCAACCCGATCCTCTAAATGCCACTACACATTTACAGATTACACTAGACATGTACACTAGTTAGCTAGCCTAGTTTAACACACCGTACTCGAAGAACAAGGGTACGACGAGCCGGTTCACACGCGCTCTATACCAGATACATACATGTACCTGGGCGCTTCTCCCCACCACCATGACCCGGTCAACCCGAGCCGCGGTCCGAGCCTTTAGAGACGCCCTTGGGTTGTTCAACTCTCCGATCAGAACCTCTCGGAGAATCTAGTAGGGCACGGGGACACGAACTAGTGCGTGATGTCGTTCCCTCTATTAGAAAATCTCTGACGGTGCTTCGTTTTTCACGGCTTGAGGAACCCTTTAAGTTTCTCGCCGCCCCCAAAAAAGCCCGGTGAAGCTGAAAATGCCCATGGAAATCAGCAAAAAAAAACTTTATTAAAAAATAATAATAAATTTAATAATTATTTTTTTCTGGTAAACATCAAAAGGAATAAAAAATTAATTGGCAATAGAAATTCTCGTTTTCGTTAACGTTATTGTATGGCAAATAAAACTCGCACTAAGCACCCAGGTCTTAACAATAGTTCAAAACAATCCATTGAAATTGATTTATTTGTCGTTTATTAAAGTTGGGTAGTGTCGACTTCGTTATTCGATGACCTCTATGCACTTACATTTTGTAGCTCATGGCCACACGTTTTCGTATATTTATTATCTATTGCAAACTTTTTTGTCATATTAACCAGGCAAAATTAAGAAAATAATAATAACTAGAATTAACTGCTTTAACGGAAGCAACTTTTTGCAGAATAATATTCGAATGGAAGAGGAGCTCGATGGCGATGGCGCAGTGGTTAACGCGCCAGGTCTGCTAGTGCTGAGGTTGAGCAACTTTCGCAAAGGCCGGTCATCGGATGGGTGACCAAAAAATTATCATCTCGAGCTTCTCCGTGCTTCGGAATGCCTTCCGAAGCACGGAGAAGCCGTTAAGCCGTTGAGCCGTTGGTCCCGGCTGCATTAGCAGTCGTTAACAACCACCAATCTGCACTGGGTCCGCGTGGTGGTTTATAGCCCGTTCTCCCTATCCATCCATAGGGAAGGCTCGTGCCCCAGCAGTGGGGACATAAAATGAGCTGATGATGGTGATGATGATGATGATGATGATGATGATGATGATGATGATTCAAATGGAGGGGAAATAACCGGGCAAAGGCCTCCATCATAGAAATCAAGTCATCGCTACAATTGATGGGTATTG
This sequence comes from Eudonia mercurella, assembly GCA_963082485.1. Lineage (NCBI taxonomy): Eukaryota > Metazoa > Arthropoda > Insecta > Lepidoptera > Crambidae > Eudonia > Eudonia mercurella. The sequence continues at coordinate 17,332,931 of OY720033.1, read as the reverse complement.
GCTTAATAACCACGATTTCCAAATATTTGGGATTGTGATCACCAGCCCGGACTATGCATCGAAAAAATCCGTAACGACTTGGGAACTAAAACAGGGCAACCGAGGTGACAAAAAAAAGATTGGACATAATATAATATAATTGGTTATTAATGGTAATATAGCTGGTTTGCTCGGCTCGGCTTTACGTGCTTCGGAAGGCACATAAAGCCGTTGGTCCCGGCTGCATTAGCAGTCGTTAACAACCACCGCACCGCACTGGGCCCGCGTGGTGGTTTATGGCCCGTTCTCCTTATCCATCCATATGGAAGGCTCGTGTCCCAGCAGTAGAGACATAAAATGAGCTGATGATGTCAGCTGATTTCCCAATGGCGTTACATCGATGCCATACAAATTGTAGCTTAAAATTCAAGCAAGGCACTCAATTCAATTGAGGCCACATTATTAAAATTTGTTGTTGATACAAGTTTTTGCAAGCAAATGTTTGTTCGAGATAAAAGTGCTTGTGCCACAGAAGGAAAATACGACGAACTACATCAGCAACACATATCTATCACAAGCGAAGTAATAAATAAGTTGTAGGTGGTCAATAAATCTTCCCCGCTGATACCCGAATGCGTAATGCGTGATGCAATGTTGATAGTTTGCTTGTAAATCTTCACAAAATTAGAGAAACTGAATAGGCAAGTGCTTTCAAAACATTTGACTAGGTATGCACTTTTTACTGATAACCCCAAAAATAAGATAATGAATTTTTTGTTCGCTCTATTGGGTACACATGTGGACACCAGCGTCACAAAGTCTAGTTTTGGAGAGTGTAGGTATGCATTGTTTATAGACGCGAGTAAATCCGTAAAAGTTGTATAATTTTTAAGAGTAGGTTGGTATGTATTAAGTAAGTGTACAAGATATTTTATTAAAACTGAAAAATACAGACCAATATGTTTACATCCGTAAGTCACCCACCATACTATGAAACACCTACTTTGATAAATTAATTATCAGCACTTTAATGTATTGTTATGCCCTTATTCTTTTATTAACTCTTATTTTTTTTTAGAGATCTATCAGGACCGATAATCATGTCGAGATTTATTTGAGTATTAAATGTATGCGAGTGAATCAGCTGTGACATGCAGACTGACAAGGCTCTTGTTTGTCTTGGTTACTGGTTTAATACAAAACCCTTAAAATACTAAGGAGTCACGGTTTCCTTATCGATTAGTTGTTTACATGCATAACATTTTCTCCAGTCTCTCCAGTCTCTTTACAAACCCTGTTAAGTATTACAAACGTAACTAGATCCGTTTATTTGGTTAAATTTCATTTGTTTCATCAATGCACTCGAAACAAAAGAAACGAGTGCTGAAAACATTCGATTATCGCCAATCTATCGTACACATATAAATCAGAAACAGTTCCGTTTGCACAACGTTAACGGAGCATAGTAAGCGTCTTAATATTCCCGGCGCGCGTGCAATATCTAGGAATAGCGGGGGCATTAGTATGGAGGTCACATAAGGAGAACTTTGACCCTGTACCCAGGATTCACGGCCGCGGCGGCGCCAGCGCGCGTCGTATCGTACGCGAAAAGCAGTAAGCAACCTTTACGCTGAGCGAGTTAAATGTGGAAAGAAAATTGCGTCGTCAATTTCGGCGCATTGATTTGCTATGTTTTTACGTCTCAAACTACAATAATGTCTCAGTGGAATCGATTTTAAATCATGACAAAATCGGGTTACAACTACAATTGAGATGTTAATGAGTTATTGGATTTGAGGCATCTATCGTGTGCTCGGCAGCTCGAATAACCCCTTGTAGGTGATTGCTGATAGAGTAGAATAGTATAGATAGTTTATTATGGTATTAAGCCATTTTTTAAAATTGAATGTTGTGATTGTGACATCTAACAGTGTCATATGTATATGTTATGCCATAATATATATTTTTGTACGTATTTTACCTATCTATCTATCTATACAAATAGATAAAAAAGTTGTGACTTTTCATAACGGACCAACAGCATCTGATAAAACAAATGAATTGGAAAATAATTGTAGCCTAAGCACACTACTCTGCCAGGCCAGTTTCTTTGCAATTAGTTGTGGTGCGAGTCGCTGAGCGGCAACAAAAAGTAACGACGACATAATTGTTTCGTGCAGTGTGTGACTACGACCCCCGCATCCTACAAAGGGGCTATTGACGATCGTGGAAACGGAGCGCATGTAATGTAATCGGCCCAGTGTCAAGATCAAATTGTACGATACGATACGTGCACGGTTTTATTAAGCGAATTTTAATGGGTCCTCCTTTTGAAATAAATTAAATCGTCGATTGATTTATGATGTGATGACAGACCGCGGTGAATTCATATTAGGCTAATTGTGACTATTAAAAGCCAAATGCGAAAACCGTTTTGGTTTAAATTGATGTTTACTGCCTAACGAATGTCGAACGTAGAATTAATGAGAACTATTTTAACTATTTTAATAGAAATAAGAAATAGCGTGTTAAATTATTTAAAGCTAAAAAAACGAGTAGAATTCTTATTTTTTACCGCCTCTTCTGTGGTCTATTAGTTTGACCCAGAGGTTTCGGTTTCAATTGTCAGAATCGTTTTTTTTTCTATTTATTTATTCAAAATACAAAGTTATAGTGAACAGAAACCGTCGTACATTTATTAATCTTATTTATTTATTTGCTTGTATATTATTATGGGTTGTAATTAATGGATCACCAAACTAACCTAACCTAACCCACAAAAATACAAAGTTAGCACCTAAAAATACAAAGTTAGCACCTAAACTACTATTTAGATGCTAACTTAGCATTTTAGGTGCTAGCCTACTATTTTTTGTGGATCAATTTATTATTTATCTACATTTGGTTATTATAACATTGTTTGGGTTATTCCCATCTTACTCCAAAAAAGTAGTCTGAAAATCAATTTAAGGGGTTTATTTTCTTTTCAGAACAAAAGAATGAAGCATTTTGGGAATGACCCCATTGTTTTATGAGATTGCAGCATGATGACACACACAAGCAATTAGTTCATAACAAAAATATTGTAAATTGTTATCAGTTGAGTTATTTTATTGACAATAAGCAGTTTCTGATATAAAATCAGAATGAATAAGAATAACATCGGACAACTCACCGGATCTTACGTCTTCAAAGGAACAAAGGTCGCGCGTGCTTTATTATTAATGTTCACAGTACTATTGCGGTAAATAGTTTGTTAGTTAGTTAAATGATGTTTAAAAATTAATCGTTATGGAGTAAGTACTTACCAAAGTATAGGAAAGCTTGAGAGCGAAGAAATATCTCAAGACAGATTTCTGCTAGCAGGCTAGGGTGAAATTTTATATTGTTATAATTAAAATTGCTGTTGTGCCGCTATTAGCACAAAAAATTAAAAAAGCAGTAACAAAATTCAGCGCTTACGTCAGCCTTCCCGGTAGCATAATGGTCAGTGCAGCCGTCCGGATTGCGGAAGACCTAGGTTCGATTCCTGGCTGGGACGGGTAGGCGTTTAATTTTTTCATTGTATTTTATAAAAATTTATATTATTTTTCTAATTTAAAATAAATAATACATTTCCATTCTGTCAATGAGCATTCTTCCTCTCTCCTACTAAGCTATGCCGTGTCTAGGAAATGCAAATCCGTATCGGTTTTAAAATCCGAACTTTTAAAAACGGATGGGCAAATCCGGATTATCCGAATTTTGCGGAGTTTTAATGATTTTTATTTTCAAATATTTATTAATTAATGTGATGTTTCATAGTGTAAATGGATTCAATAAAAACACAATGTTGAAATCAAATTATTTTTTACTTCTTTTTAAAATGGAAATTATTACCAGACAGACAAAAGTATCAAAATAATTTAAGTATTTTAGAAATAATTCTAACTCTTATTAAAATTAAACAAACGCGCAAGTCGTGCGAATAGCCCCATCTAGTAAAAGGCGCTGGTGATTAGCGGTAAAGGCATCTACCAAATAACGCGCGAAACTCGCTAGTTATGATTTTTTTAAATTTCTTAATGTTCGAAAAAAATCCGGATACGTTTTACAAATCCGAATTTTGAAAACTGATAAAAATTTGCGGATAACCGGATTTTTCGGATTTTTCAGATACTAATGTAATTAAAAAACTAATGACATGGCAGCATGGTCTATGACCTTAGCCGTTTCCTCAGGGAACGAACTACACTTAAAAAAAAATTAAAGACAAACAATACGTGTGTGTCAAATACATGGTAAGGTGTGTAATGTTGTTTTTGTTGATTTAATATATTTTGTATGCATAATTAAAAAAAAAAAAACATTCGGATAACCTTCTCTATTTATACTATACTTAGGCGTTTCATAATCCTCCGTCCGTGCAATTTTCGTAAAAACGGGTACTTACAAAGTTTTTGCTCCACGTATTATAATATATAAAAGATATTGAAGAACATAAGATAACAAACATAATAAAACAATGGCATACAAAATTACCAGTCACACTACTAATCTGCAGTTAACCTTTATTCATATGCTAGACGTGTTTGGCTATCGAGGATCGGTAGACGTCTTTTGGGCTTGAAGGTCAATCTTCACATAAATGGTTTAGGAGGCGCTTACAAAAGCTGTGGTCATTACTTTTGTGCAACTTATACAGTTTCTTCTTTATATGTATTTAATTAAAGTTACGTTAACGCCTGAATTAAAAATATGCCTGATCATAACTTGACAACTACTAATTAGTTACTTAAAACGGGTAACGTAAGAACAGATGCAGGGGCGAATCTAGTCAAAACAAAAAGAATAAGAAAAAAAAAACAAAAAAAAAAATAAAAAAAAAAATTAAGACTTTTTTATTTTTTTGCCCTTATTGTCACTTCTACGACTGTTGATTATGCTTGCTGTCGTGTATACGCTTTAGACCGTAGCCGAGGCCTTACCGTGGCACAGCTTTGTTAATAGTTACTACGTAACCGTAGTGCGTGTGAGCTGCAGTTAATTATTGCAAGATGTTGGCCGCCATTACAATTTCTGCCGAACCTCCACAAATACCCGGCTAATGATGACGGATGTTTGTGCAGCACGGGCGGCCATTGCTGTTCTGTGGCATCAGTGATCAACCGGCCCCTTCTCTGATGCTACCAACATTCAATTTAGGAATGCGACGAGAATTATAAGTTCACGATTATACATTTCAAGTTACTGAAGAATGCCAAGTCCACTGGGTTTTGATTTCGCTATTTAAAAATTTCATAATTGTATGTCGGTGGCTAGATTAAGACATTAAATATTTATATAAAATACAGTACAGTAAAAATTAAACGCCCACCCGACCCAGCCAGGAATCGAAGCTGGGTCTTCCGCAATCCGGGCGGCTGCACTGACCATTATGCTACCGGGAAGGCTGACGTAAGCGCTGAATTTTGTCACTGCTTTTTGATTTTTGAAATGCTTTAGAGCGACATTAGTGCCATCTATCCAAAGGTATTTGCAACCTTTAGCTATATGGCAAAAGCGTCACAGTTTGACCTTAAGGTCGCCCTTATGCCTCACGTAATAGGGACAAAGATTGCATTGCTACCGTGACCCTTGATATACCGTCGTCTGTACACAACGATTATCATTTCTATCACAATGTGCAACACTGTTATTAATGTTGCTATAAAATATCGACAGATCCATAAACCTTTAACGGAGACACTGATCTTAATTTAATAGAAAAATAATCTTGTTCCGACCGAGCATGCTAATTGTATAATTATAATAATATTAACGTTCGGATCAGGTAGTTTGTCATAAAAATTAATTAGTTTAATTTTATTGCTCTGTGACGTGACGACCCGTCGATACAGACTGACAGTGACATATTATCGATAGTGACTGATAAAAATATGTCTATTTTAATCTGTGATTTAATTATTTGATGATTTTAATTAAGGTTGATTTTCTGATGTTGGTGCGTCATTATTATCATTAACATCATCAACAGCTTATTGTATTTATCCACTACTGGGGGTACGAAACCTTACAAAGATAACATCACAGGGAGAACGGGCCATAGACCACCAATTAATGCAACCGGGGCCAACAGATTTTTGCTTTAGGACGAGTAACATATTATAAAGAAGCTTATTACAGAAAAAATAATAAACAATTCTTTTATTCTTAATGCATTCTTCCGGAACGAAGACGAATATATAATACAACGACATAGACTAGACAAACAAACAGATGCTACCAGTAATTTAATACTAATTTTATTCATAAGCAGTAGAAAAACAAATAGATGATGATTATAGGGACGCCCCGATATGGTAATCGCTATGAATTGTGGGTATAAAATCACAATAAAGAATGCATACTGTAACCGCAAACAAACAGTGCCATAAACACAACTAGCATTCATTTGTTTAACAATTAGGCATTTATTGTAAATTGTGTTTGATGAATAAATTTGTTAATAATTGTAATCATGTTTTAACTCCGCAACATATACATACATATTTCGTTTGGGTTTTTCTTTATAACACTTATGTGACGCATAACGTATTAGAGAACGGTCTCTCCAAAACCAACGAAGCTTGCAATTAAAGATGTATCACTCGTGAACTCGAATCATCCCGAGCCATCTCCATGGCAGAGAAGAGAAATGGTAGGTACTTGGTTCTGTTGTGACTAGGCTGCTTTTCCCCCTGTCAAGTTTTTCCAGCTTTTCGTAGTTGGTAGGGGGAAGGGGAGGAAAGTCCCACACAATCTGGGGTCACCCCTGTACACGGTGAAAGCGCAAGACAGCTTATACAACTTAAGTTAAAAGGGGTACCTCAGGGTACCTATCACTCGCCGCTCCTATTGATAGATGCTGTTGAAAATAGTTGAGGGAAGATATTAAATATAAATATAAACTTCGAGGAGCTCGATGGTTAACGTGCCCGGTCTTGCGAGTGCTGAGGTTAAGCAACTTTCACAAGGGCCGGTCATCGTGACCAATCATTTATCATCTCAAGCTCCTCGGTGCTTTGGAAGGCAAGTAAAGCCGTTCGTCCCGGCTGTATTAGCAGTCGTTAACAACCACCAATCCGCACTGGGCCCGCGTGGTAGTTTATGGTCCGTTCTCCCTGTCCCTCCATAGGGAAGGCTCGTGCCCCAGCAGTGGGGACTGGGTACATAAAATGAGCTGCTGATGATGATGAAACTTTTATTTGCTCATAAAAACACAAATGCTAACAAATTGAAACAGAGTCAAGGTACAAAATAGGCGGCCTTATTATTAAGAAACCCTTTCACAGACAGGGATGTATATACCCAGAATTTAAAAAAAAATATTTTACGGGTAAGCACAGTGCCTTGATCTTACCTGATGTTTAGTGATGATAAGGCCAATCATGGAAGCGCACTTCACTCGGGATCCTGAACTAGTGAGGGACTGGCTACATTATCTCTAGCTGCCGGAACACAACAATGCTACAAACATTGATGTTATGGCGACATATTTAGATAAGATAGTGGTAGCTAGCCAGGCGGACAAACATGTCCTACCACCAACCAAACCGAGTACACAAACATGTACGGGGGGCACATGTTTGTGTACTCGGTGCTGGGAATCGAACCCCGAAAGTACATATAAACTAAAATATAATTATTAAAACTAAATAAACACATATAACAAGAAAATAAAGATAATAAACAGAGTGTGAAACTTATTTATTGAAATTATTTTTAAAAATAGGGGAAGGTTATATTTTCCCTTTATAACTATATACTTTTGAAATTTCGGTTTTAGATTTAAAAATTTTCATAAAACACCTTTCAAACCATCTTTCACACCTTTACCGACTCCAAACATAGGAAATCATCGGACCAACACACATATTTATTTAACGTTCAAATACTAATGAGCCCACCTCTAAGTAGTTATGTTGATCTGCGGCCATTAATAAATATTAAACTGTAAACGCTCAAATTACCCGTCTCATCACAGGGTTTGCTCAACTAAAACAGCAAACAGCTTCACGGCTTTCGATACACACTCCCGACGCCGACGTGACAGAGGGAGCGAAGGTGTCTGGGGGTATTAAATGTATATTAAATGGCTTAATCGCGAGCCGACCCATTTCGTGCTGCAACGTAGCGTGGCTCTACCACTCAGACAGTGTCTGTCACTTGTTTCAGTGTTGATAAATTTCGACCACTGGGCGACCACAAGTACTCCATGAAGGCCAGAAATATTTTTGCAGCAATGCTAGTGCACGGCTTGTAAGCTTTTAAAGTATGAAACAAACCGTCGGAACTACTAATACAGTTCCGATATAATATTGTATCGGATTATTATTAAATTTTAGGTGCTCCTTGTGTCAGTGTATGCTTGAAGTAAATTTATCTTGACAAACAGGAATTACTTCCTGTGTAATTAAATTATTAAAGAAGATTTTGTTTTTTCTTATAGACGATGACGCACTCGTTAGTCAAAAGTACGCTTTTATCGTTATTTGACATAATAATTATGACAGAAAGTGATCTCATATTTAAAGATAACAAATATTTGTTAAGTTTTTTTGCCAATTGTTTTTAGTTGTAATCTAATTATAATATATTCTTTTGTAAAAACTTTGATTAAAATGAAACGCGAAAGTTTAAAAGTTTACATATTTTTTGAGACTTTAAATATTATTTTGGCTGGCAGAGTGAGGGTGACTGATGCTGGGTTGTTTTCACGTTGCACCAGTCTCGTCTGGACTCCATTTCCACTTAACATCATTTGGAACGGAGTTATTTGACGTGCTAATAAAAAAAAAACTATTATTGAACACTTTTCTTTACATCAATATATTGGTTACAAGCAAATGGGTAACATAATTATTTCTTTAGTACTTAATTAAATAAAATCATGGTGACCTAATTGCGTTATCTCATTGCGAACAATCAAAATAATATTTTTAAAACAAAAAGCTCTGTGGACCTCCTTATAATAAAAGAGAATATATCCCTTAAACAAACAGACAGGTTGCCACTGATATAATTTGTGTAAGAAATATTATTATGCGCCGGAGTTACTTAGCTAAAGAGAAATGCAAAACACGAGACGTGACCGCTGGCGGCTGTACGCATGTAGGCGTTAAATGCAAATCGCGTTTCACCAAAGGACAATGCGAGTGTCGCGCCTCTTGTTAACACCAGGGATCGGTCTGTTGTTCTACTTTTTTGGGTAAACGGTCCCCTTAAACGGCGGTGCATAGGCCGCCGCAAAAATACCAGAGGCCATACAATGGCTCGTTTGGCGAAGCCCTACATGGACACCGCTCTGGCGTAAACACACCGATTCTCACTCGTACAATTACCGACACCCATTGCGGTTGAATTCACTGTATGTTTTTGTTTTGGCGTTATGCAAACCGTGCTTGTGTGGGAGGAAGCAAATTTTTATTTACCTTCATCCTATATTGGGGCGTTTACATCATTTGTTTCGACATCGTGCACGTAAAGTGTGTGACTTTGTACGGGATGCATCTAGACCAGTGGTTCCCAACGGGTGAAGTGGTCCGCAGACCTCACATGTTCCGTCTGAGTCTTGATAATGGTTCACAAGCCCGAATATAGTAATGTACTTACACATTGAGATTTAAAATAGTGGCGGTGTTGCATATAATTTTGAAATTCCTGCTTTTGTCAGCAACGCCTTCATTTGTTAGCTCCTAGGTCCCAAGGACTTAAAACAGATGGCGTTCCTAGAGGACCACCAGAAGGCGTCGCGGTATGTAGTTTTGGGTATTTATATACGGTATTTCTTTTTTGTACTGACTATGTTTTAGTATTACAATATTTCTTTTAGAAACACTTTATTATTGTTGCTAAATAAGCAAATTGGTTCATATTTGAAAAAAGGTTGAGCACCACTGATCTAGACGCTCCGATCCAAATTATATTTTATGGAAATGATTACGTTCGAGTCGAAGCCGTCGCTCGCGCGACAGTTATGCGGCAGTGTGTGCGCACCGTCGACAACAATAAGACCGCGCCTCGCTATAAACATTCTTTGGGACAATCATTACGAATATAACCTATAAATTAGCGCGGCCGCCCGCGAACGAGCAAGAATTCGCAATGAGGGCTGCGCCTGCGCCGTTCGGTTCGACTCAATGGAATAGCTGCACGCCGACTGCCGCAATGTCGCTCACGACGCGTCGCTCATAACATTTGCTAATTAGACTTTGAGTTGTATGACATGGTAAATAGTATTGTACATTGCTGTAGTCAGCGCATCGTTATACACGTATTGTGTATCAAAAGTGTGTTTGAACACTGCCGTGTGATACCAAAACGTGTGCACTGCGCACACGTTACAAATCTGTTACGCAATCTATTGGCCTGCGCTGTTTCTCTTTTAATCTCTGCTAAGTTTAATCTAAAAGGCACCTAACATATACATCGTTAAACAACGTTTTCACTTGCAAAACTTTTGGTGATCATTATACCAATAGCGGCGTGAGTGTGACTCATACGGATTGGCTTTTGACCTTTTTTATAGTTTTATTTTATTATTCCGTATTATGTGTGTTGTGTTGTAACACTTCGGCTTTGCGCCGATAAGAAATTCGCATACGTAGTAAAACAAAGGCGATATCTGTTATCTATGAGTTTGTGTGACCAACATGTAGGTTACTGGTTAATGAGGCCGTGCTTTACACTCAAAGATTATGTTCTACTCGTAATGATTGGGAGAGATAATGACGACATATAATTTATTTTATTATAGGTGAGTGGTGGATTTGAGCGACGCAAGTTCCAGACGTTTTTGTATTATAAAATTATGTGTTGGCATAGTTTACAGTAGCCGGTGCGGTGATTTTAGAGGTGACACATGGCTGTTTGCTGCCACAGCCTATTACTTTGAGTTTAGGCACTCGAAAGTGTTTTGTAGTGGAATAGTCGTAGCTAGCAAAGTAAAGAGGTCGATGTCACTGAGGAAAAGGCACGTATTAGTTCAGAAATCTGCATTAAAAATCTAGTCAAAAGGATATATGAAGTCAGTTAAAATATAATATCCCCCGTGTGGTGCCGGGGGTAAAGAATTGCACACCCCATCTCTTCCCGTGGGTGTCGTAGAAGGCGACTATGGGACCATTCCAGAGGATGGGCAGTGGCGTCACTCTGTGATTATTCTCACCTTACTGCGATCGCCAACGCCTGCCAAGCGTGGCGATTACGGCAAATTCCCCTCAAATTGATTTATCATTGAGGGGGCCTTTGTCCAGCAGTGGACGTCTTTTTGACTGAGATGAAAATATAATATGCTGAGGTGACTGGAACTTTATTGGATGGTTAATCAAATTATACACACTCACTTACATACATACAATTATACTTTCACGCTTGTTTCACATAGGGGTATTCCTTCGCTTCACCTACTCTCATTAACTTCTTCAAACATGATCGCTGATTTAAAGTAGTTTTGCTTGACCCGACCTCTTTTAAATATCCTCGATTTGGTCAAAAATCATCTGCCTATGTCGTTGTCATCCCATATCTATCTCATACCACATCACACTCACTTCAAACCTTAGTAGAATCGGCAATGACCAGATTAACCAAACTCGCTTTAGTTTTGTAGAGCGTCAATATCTCTATTGAACGGAGATTCAAAAGTCGCAGGTATTGGTATCTTCAAGGAAGTTGTTCGACGGGCTCAAATGGCAAAAGCAGCAGTAAAACGCCTTGAGAAAGTCTGGAGAAGTCGTAACATCTGTCGCAGCGCAGCACGAAAATTACACTAATGCGTACTTTGATTTTCTCTATTTTTCTATATGCCTCTGAAACATGGACATTGAAAGTTCGTATTGTATCAAGGATAGATGCGTTTGAAATGTGGTGCTGGCGTAAAATGCTGGGTATTCCGTGGACTGCGCGTCGCACGTTTCTATCCTCAGGAGCTGGCCATTAAAACCCGCCTATCGTCAGTATGCCTTGAAAGAACACTCTCATTTTTTAGTCACATTGCTCGCCGGGAAACTAGTAATTTGGAGAAGCTTGTACTGGTGGGTCGACTTGAAGGAAGAAGAAGCAAGAGGAAGAGCGCCTGCCCGGTGGACGGATGCTATTCTGAAAGCCCTGAAACGCAACACGCAGGCGGCTATCCGTCTAGATATATTTTCTTACGTCTTTCTTTCTTTATATTTTATTATGTTAAACATGATGTTATAATTTTTATGTGGGTATACTGGGCAGACACTCACTCTGTGGTCTATTCAGCGTCATCGGTGTTACGTCAGTGGCTGTCACTGAACAGAATTATCGCGCGCCACGCCGCCGGCCGCTAGCTGAAACTCACATTGAAACTCACATTTTTTTCACGCATCTCGAGGTCAAGGCAGCGGGATGCAATGCTCTATACGCTATTGGTAGTAAATAGAGCGTAGGCGGCGTATGTTTTTCTTTGGTTCGAATATGCGCTTGTTGTATGCGCTTACGTCTTGTGTGTAATCATAGCAGATACCCACTTAAATGCTGTGTTCTACTAGTACGTATACAATTTATTCGATGCCGAGATTTATTCACTTCTAAAGTAATTTTGAATAAAGACCAGACAATTCTATTTAGTTTTTTTTTCATTGTTCGATCGATATGAAGATACCTACTATGGGGAAGCAGCGCCATCTACTGACAAGTTATATTCCTTCATGGTGAAAAAACTAGCTACCTGTGACTCTAGTGCAAGTTTTCTTTGCCATTTGTAGTTACTAATTTGTCGTCGTGTTAATCCAAAGCAGTCAATTGATCACTAAACAGAGCTGCTTCGATCCCAAACACATTGTTGTAATAAATTTAAAATCAAAATTTAAAAAAGGAAACCGCATTTGGCACTCTTTATCGATAAATTATCGAAAAATTTCCCGATGCGATTGCTAATTAATGATATTCATTTAATCCTTTACGACCCTTCAAAGGTTTTTTAAAAGAGGATGTTGATACTAAAACAGTGAGCGTATTAAGAAGTAGTAGGTACCTGGATGACCGAGCTTTGCTCGTTAATTTTTTTATAATGTTTTCTAAAAATGAAACCTTGCTAAATCGATTTATCGCCCCCGAAACCCCCTGCATACAAAATTTCATGAAAATCGTTGGAGCCGTTTCCGAGATTCAGATTATATATATACAAGAATTGCTCGTTTAAAGGTATTAGATAGATATTTTACTAGTTGATTGCGCAATGCTATCGAAGTCTACAGCGTACACGTCAATAGCTCCCCACAGTAAGTCATATTCACTCGTTCATCTTCAGAGAAACGATTAGTGTAAACATCCAAAAAAACGCTAGTAGTTAATACCACCGGCTCAGACGCAGAGGTCCCGATAATCTCTCTTCTGTGTCCCGGGTAACCAACCAATCCGAGTTCATATTCGTGCACTCGGTTTGGTTGGTGATAGGGCTTGCTTGTCCGTTTCGCTAGCTACCACCATCTTATATAAATATGTCGCCATAACATCAATGTTAGCAAAAATAAATGAATAAATCACTAAGTTACACGCTATGGCCTGTTTGTGCCTACATAAGTTACTGCACCGGCACCGTCGCATTGACAGCGTCCGCACTGTATATATCGGGTGCGCATGCGCATGATTTGCCCATGTTGGCGAGGCGAACGCGTTCCAGTTCCGCCTGGTCGGCGCCAGGGGCCACCAATCACCATGGAACCACTACTATGCTGCGGTAAAAATTATTAAGTAAACCTCGTTTTTTTCTATTTTAATTGGTCCACATTCGTCTGCGTTGATTTACTAATTTTCCCATTTAAACTCTTAGATTAAAAAAAAATAAACCTTTTTAACAAGATAAAATGTAGCATATGTTATCTGTAAGTGTTGTATCAATCTATCAGTGAAATAATTTTTGGAATTGGAATATTAGTTCCAGAAATTAACAAGTCACAAACTTTACTTCTTTATTAATAGTATTGATTTACCTATAATAAACCGATGCGATGGAAGTGGTAGGTACGTAAGAAATATTTTTTTAAAGAGAAAAGCTGACGAACTCTCTAATTACCTGCATATTGTTGTTGTTTTCATTCTATATAGTTATATTAATATTATTTAATCAGCCTTTCATCTTTTTCTCATATCGACTTTCAATAATAAATTCTATGAAAGCATTAATTTAACTCTATAATATAGTCATGAAAGTTAACGCTCGTTTAGACTGTATGATTTTTTTAAGAGTCTCTCGTTTCTAATAGAAATCACCTGTAAGAAGATGAAATATACATAATACTCTTTTGGTTTACCAGTAAGTAGTGATTTACAAAAAAATAAAATCTTATTAGTAAACCAGTAAGTATCTTCATTGAAAAATGATTTCTTCTTCGTAAAATGATAAAAAAGTTTAATGGATTCCTCATTGGCTGCCTATAATATCGTGACAGGTGACGAAACCTGGGAGTAGTGCTTTGAACCCGAAAGAAAAAGCCAGTAGACAGAGTGGGTCTTTGCTTTTGCCGACGAAAGTTAAGAAAAGTCGAAGCATTGGTAAAAAAAAATGGTTGCTTCTTTTTTTGGAAAACTAGGATATCACACTACAGTATCGCTTGAAGATCAAAGGACAGTGACTTGTGCTTGCCCAGAGTCTTAGAAAAAGTTCGCGAAAGGCGTCCTCGAAGCAATGATGTCCTTCACCACGATAACGCATCCTCACATTCCGCTAAGGTAACAGAAGCCTATTCGAAGGCTTCAAATGTGGAACTGATGACGCATCCACCTTACAGCCCGGGCCTCGCACCCTGCGACTTCTTTTTGTTTCCAAAAATTAAAGACAAACTTAGAAGCACATGTTTTACGAGCCCTGAATCGGCGGTGAATGCGTTCCATGAAGCCATTGAAGAGGTCCCTAAGGACTAACTACTTTGTACAGTGGTTTCAGCAAACTCAAAAATACATTAATTGCGAGGGAATATAATTTGAAAATCCAGAAACTTTCAGTATGCCGTAAGTACTATCGAAATTATTTTGTTTGCACACACAGTGATTTCCTTAACATCGGTTGGTGTAGAGAGCTATAAATCATAAATGATATGTGCGCTTCATGTAGGTAATGAAATAGTTGGTTCTATTATACTATACTTATTATTATAATCTATTTATCCCTTTTTCAGAACTTTGCCTGGCAGGCAGTATCAGGCAGTATCATACATTTAAAAAAAAACCGACTGGTTGCACTCTGGGAGTGCCGGCAGAAGTGAAAACTTGAATATTAACGTTGTGCATTTTTGATATTTTGGAATGGTTAGGGAATAATTTTGCACGAATTGCTTTAATTATCAGTATAAAAGTACTCTCATTTATGTGGTAGAATACAATATTTATTTATTGGGCTATCGTACACAAACATAAAAATTTATATTACATTAAAAAGTTATTATTATAAACTTTGCATGTCTACATGGCAGAATATGTGAAACTATAAAAATATGGCCAACTTTTTGTAATACCAACCATATTCTTAGCAAATAAAATATTCTATTCTATTTTATCAACCGCAACTATAAGTCGCGTTGCTTTTTTCGGTAATATATTCATATATGCCTATAGTAGTGTTAATATATGCCTATAGTAGTATAATATAGTCCTTTCTAAATAGTAGGTATACAGTAGACATTTCAAAGATTCATGCACACCAAAGAAGAAGTCGTTTTGGCATTTCTATAGCTATCAAAATAAAAAAGTTCTCTTTGATCGTACATACAAACCCTGTCATTAATTTTTTGTATATTTTCTATAATATCAGAAATTGTAAAAGTTTTGTTCGTACAAGAGATAAAAATTATTGAAGTTTAGAGCCATCTGTCGGCAGCTGGGATAACCTTATAAGATTTGTAGAAGCACAGTCATGCTTGGAGAACTAGCAGCGCCATCTTTCGAACGTTGCCTGAAACAGTCGCGCCTGACGGTCACGTGTCCTGACGCGAGTTTAACATTTTTTACCCATTCCAAAAAGTGCACAACGCCGCTAAAGAAGTTTTCACTTCAAAAACTATTTCTGATTGTCACGATTTGGCATATACCTACGTTTTGTCCCGAACGCTCTCGTTATTCGTTAAAACCTTAACCCACAACGGGCCGGCATGGTGGGCTATGGCCTGATTTGCTCAAATGATATGTTCACGACCTGAGACTTTATACCGATGGGACGAAGGTATATAGACAGACAGACACCCGCTCCGCTATATTTCCAGTTTGTCCGTCATTCTAAAGGTGAAGACTGACGTAGTATTTTGCCGTAACTGTTATCGGTCAGTCTTCAATAACGTATCAAGCTCGCCGCGAATGGTTTGTACCGATGATCACTCCAGTCAGTCGCCACCATAAATCTATGCTTGATTACAAACAGTAGCGCGTGTGTTCAAAGTTTAGGCCGTCAGCGCGGCGCCTGGTTACATCATCATCGGAAAACTCGGCGTCAACACGAAAACGCGTCTGGCCGCGAGCTGACTAGGAATGACGCTCGGGCCAGTCGTCGCACGTCCAGCCAACGCTTTCAGATGTTGTTAAATGACACTATTATTGAGGGCCAGACAGTTGCGATCGCGCGTAAATATTCATAGGCTTATGTAAAAACTAACCTATGGTAATGCTCAAGTTACGTGTAAATTGTTTTGATGAATAATACTTTTATGTAGCATTTAGGTATGTAGACAGTTTGGAATGGAGTTTGGAATTAGGAATGGTAAAACAGTGTTTTTCGTAATAATTTTGTTAACCATTAATATTTTTTAAAACACTAGGCGCTTGGGCTAGTTTTATAGTGAAACTGTATGGCAATCTACATGTTTACAATGCCGATCAAAATTAAAATTAAGAAATAATCATGAAGATAGACAACTGCATAATAAGAAACTAAGAAATGCAAACAAATTAATATTAACCAATATATACAAGATGATGGGATGGCACCACGCAAGCGTGGGGACACACGTCTTCTACTATATTGGCTGTTGACGTGGCAGCTTACTGGTCAGGAAGAATATGATGATGTCCATGTCGCTGACACGAGAAAAAAAAAAGACAAGATTCTCCAAGGCGAACGCCTTCGGATCGGAATCGTTTTTCAATACTGACATGCGCATGCGCAGCCCTACTACGCACAGCAATCGGCGCCAATCTCAGCTCTTACATGTCAAAGGTGTCCTGGCGCCGGCTTGCCTTCACTCAATATAGCGCTGACAGAACATTCCGAAACACTATACGAGTAGTAACGCCGCGGAAAATATGCGACAACAATGTTATGCGTCGATGCACAATCTATTTTGGGAAATGACCAATACGAGAAGATGAAGCGAAGTTTATACTTTCGTTTACAAGTTTTATAAAAAAAAATATTTAATCCGTTATAGGAACAGGGTGGAACAGATGAGCAGCTCGATGGCGCAGTGGTCTGCGATTGCTAAGGTCAAGCAACTTCGGTCAGCCGATGAGTGATCAAAAATGTATCATCTAAAGCTGCTACAAACGGCACGTACATAAAGCCGTTGGTCCCGGCTGCATTCGCAGTCGCATTGTGCCTGTGTGGTAGCTTATGGCCGGTACTCTTTATTGATATGGAAGGCTCGTGCCCCAACAGTGGTGATATAAAATGAGCTAGTGATGACGATGATGATAGCGATGAAACAGACATGAAAATATTGATGAAGACCACTCTACTTAGTAAGTTAAACATATTTTGAGAAGCACGTAAAAAGAAATCTTTATGGTTTTCATATTGTATGGTTTATTATGCTAGGCGATGACGACAAAGTAAACAATTATTTTGTAGCTATTTTAGTTAATTGACTATTTTGTTATTGATTAGTTAGTTAATTGACGGTCGCCATAGTCGAGTGGCTTGTACGCCGGACTTTCATCATCATCAGCTCATTTATGTCCCCACTGCTGGGGCACGAGCCTTCCCTATGGATGGATAGGGAGAACGGGCCATAAACCATCACGCAGGCCCAATGCGGATTGGTGGTTGTTAACGACAGCTAATGCGGCCGGGACCAACGGCTTTACGTGCCTTCCGAAGCACGGAGGAGCTCGAGATGATAAATTTTGGTCATCCATCAGATGACCGGCCTTTGCGAAAGTTGCTTAACCTCAGCACTCGCAGACCGGGCGCGTTAACCACTGCGCCATCGAGCTCCTCAACGCCGGACTTTGGGCGGCGCTAACTCTGAGGTCCCGGGTTCAATTCCCGGTCGGATCAATGTCGAATACGAACTTTTCGATATTGTGTCGGGTCTGAGTGGTTGTGGTACTGTCGTTGTTTCTCATTTCCATGAAACGAGTGCTTTAGCTACTTACCTTGGGATCAAAACATAATGTATGTGATGTTGTCTCATATGTTGTCTTGTCTCATATATATATATGTATAATTAGCTGTGTTAGAACATAAAGTTGTCACAAAGTAAACATTATTTGCTAAACAGTTAGTTTGTAAAGACTGAATAGGTATTTAATAGGTCAGGGTGCGCCATCATCAGCTTCATCTTCACTTAACGTCAGATAAGATCAAACACGTGATTAGACTTTAATAAAAAAATAACAGTGGTAACCGCCTCTGTGGTCTAGTGGCTAAGACCACCGGCTTAGACCTAGAGGTCCCGGGTTCGATTCCCAGCGGGAGGTACATGTTTGTGTACTCGGTTTGGTTGGTGGTAGGGCTTGTATGTCCGCCTGGCTAGCTACCACCATCTTATCTAAATATGTCGCCATAACATCAATGTCTGTAGTATTGTTGTGTTCCGGCAGCTAGAGATAAGATAGCCAGTGCCTCACTAGTTGAGGTTCCCGGGTGAAGTGCGCTTCCATCATTGGCCTTATCATCACCTATCATCAGGTGAGATCAAGGCACTGTGCTTACCCGTAAAAACATATAAAAATAGGCTACTTTGTAACTTGTTCAAACTGTGATACTGAACTACTTTTCTATTAACATACTTAACTCCCCACACCTACAGCTATAATCAAATCAATTAATGCAACTTAATAAATAACTAGCTTGCAAAATTAATCCAAATTCAATGTCCCAATGTTTGTAAACACTTTCTGCATAATTTTGTAGCTTATCAAAGTAACTTCTGTCAACTTTATGTTTCATTGCAACCATAATACCTATTATTCAATACTAGCTGTGCCCTGCGGTTTCACCCGCGTTAATTAACGACTGTTTCACTCCTATTAGTCATAGCGTGATGTAATATAGCCTATAGCCTTCCTCAATAAATGGACTATTCAACACAAAAATAATTTTTCAAATCGAACCAGTTGTTCCTGAGATTAGCGCGTTCAAACAAACAAACAAACAAACAAACTCTTCAGCTTTATAATATTAGTATAGATAGTATAGATGTAACAAAAACCCTGTCCGATCTGTAAAGGTGTTATTAGGTATCGAGATTAAAAAGTAATTTAAATGACAAAACTTACATGGCAATACTTTTGTCGGCACTTCGGTAGGTAGGATCTTTGGCGCCGCCGCCATTGATGGAAAGTGTGGTCACAATTATAAAATTAGTAGCATAATTTTAGGGGTAATTTGAGCAATTTCGGTACAAAAACCTTTATACGGATCTGACAGGGCTTTTGTTACACACTGTATGTATAAGATTTGTACACACACCCGCACATTAGACTACTACATACTGTCAAATTTCTTCAATAGACTTTAAACTTTATTGCATATGGCATATGGTTGAACATTTACTGAATCAATTTGACATTTTGATGTTGATGAGAAGGCGCCTGTACTAGAGCGACAAGGTCTATACTGTTAAGATATTTCTCAACAGTTTTCGTAATTGGATTCGACTGTAATTAAAAGCTTGTAGGAGCTCGATGGCGCAGTGGTTAACGCGCCCGATCTGCAAATGCTGAGGTTAAGCAACTTTCGCAAAGGCCGGTCATCAGATGGGTGACCAAAAATGTATCATCTCGAGCTTCTCCGTTCTTCGGAAGGCACGTAAAGCCATTGGTCCCGGCTGCGTTAGCAGTCGTTAACAACCAACCCGCACTGAGCCCGCGTGGTATTTTATGGCCTCCCTATCCATCCATATGGAAGGCTCGTGCCCCAGCAGTGGGGACATAAAATGAGCTGATGATGATGTGATGATGTACATTAAAATGCAGACGTGCACTCTTTGCTCGGAGCTCAGTTACACCACACTACCCAGCCTGCTCTTTGTTGTTATTCCAAGTTTCCTAGATCAAATCACCGCCACATCGGCGCCTTTTGCCAATAAATTTAGGGCTGTCTCGCATATTAAATTAATTTACAAAATGAATTATGAATGTTGGCGCCGCCCGCCGGGTCGCACGAGCGCAATCTGCCTTCGGATATATTATCAAACCTATAAACTGGTATCATCGTAGTATGTACCAGTACCACACTTGTGTCTTCTCAGCAATTGTCTGTCCCTGCTCGTTCATCGATTGCTTCTTTTGCGTAGTTCGATTAATCAGTAGAGTATTTATTTGCAAGATATACTTGGACTACATCAATATTATTTATGGCATTCAATGTTACCTACTTAGGTCTATTTTATATGCCGATTTGAATAAGAATGCCATTAGGCAGTAATTAACTCTACCATGTAACAATCTTAAATAGCTTACATGCAAATACCTTACAACTCCATCGTTTATGTGTGCCTATTATGTGTTTATTGGCGGAAATTTAATAATACTGGCGCACATAGATCAGAGGCCCTACAAGTGGCATTACGCTAATAGAATAGAAATATTATTTTCATCCCCCCATCTCGGAAAGTGTTTTTTTGCTCTTCGATATCTGAGTGCAAAAGCCGTTTTTATCCGCTAGAAGATAAAGTAAATTGAATTTAGAACATCGTGTGCACTAAGTTTGTGAATTTAAAACATCATTAAACCTATTTACTTCTCTACCTCCATGGTGCCGAATTTATCAGTACACAAGTCACTAACACCAACATTACAGTACCTACAACAAAAATTATTACACTCAACTTAAGTAACTGTAGCAACGTTACTTTCAATTTTTCTTAATTATACCTAAGTATTATTTGTTATAATTTAAAGATTATTCTGTAATACTTACCTACCTATCATAATGTAGTAGTTAATACCTAAACTGAAATAAAAGTATCTTGTGATTGTAAATGTTTTTTTTTGTATTTAGTCATATCCTCGCTGAGGTGAGATGAAAAGTTACGTGTTGCACTCGAGTGCAAAGATTTTTCACCTCGTGCTCTTTTGATTCCCTCGCTAACTCGCTCAGGATTCTAATTTTTGAATCACTTGCTGCGCTCGTGATTCAATTTTAGAATCCTTCGCTTCCTCGGTCATCAAAATTGAGCACGCGGTTAAAAAGCAACTTTGCACTCTTGAATAACAAATAACTATTAATGATTATAGTATAGGATTGACGTTAGCCAATCAAACAGGCATGTCATCCCATACGATAATCATTGTATTCCTTAGAGTTATGCCACTTGTTATAGGCCTTCAGTTAGTTTACAAGCATATAAAAGGCGCATCTACAAATCGGGAACAATCAAAGTGTCTCGCGAAATGTCAGTGCTCTCTCTCTTTCTATTTCTGTACGGGCAGACCAAACAAGAAAGCTATGCAAAGCGCAAATTCTGCCGTCGCCGTCTAGACGCCAGTCCGGTTACGATTGAATAATATTTGATCCAATCAAGCCGAATGGAAGGGTCGGAGAGGTCTTGCGAACCGATCGGCCGGTATAGTCAACTCCAAACGTGGATACCCTCCTCTCTGTTCAACATTAGTCTTTATGTTTCTGATCATAAGGCTGGACCATTTACCATCACTAATTATCGTCTACGGAGGCTACGAGTCCAGAAACGGTCTAACGTCATTGGCTAATAAATAATTGATTGAACGTCATGTTTTCCTGCATCAGATGTAGAAAGTACAGATACAGACTCTATGATTTATAATGAATATTCTATACTACCTTTGTCTTTGTTATAGAGTTTAAAATTGCTAACAGTGTTTTTCTTTGTTTTAGCACCTGATATAATTCAAGAGGACAGCCCAACCGTGGTGATTGCTACTGATGAAGAGGAGCTTAGCATGAAACGTAAGTCTCAACTTATAACTTTAGTATCTAAAGTTACACCGTGGTTCTGTATTTGGCTACAACCCTACGACACACTGGTTGATTTTTAATAACAAGATGATAAGTTGATATGATAAGGCAGAAGTTTGGCTTTTCACGCACTTTCCGAAATATAAAAATACTAGCGGCCGCCCGCAGTTTCAGCCGCGTGGTTCCCGTTCCCGTAGGAATATCGGGATAAAAAGTATTCTATTTGTTAATCCAGGTTATAAACTATCTGTATGCCGAATTTCATCCAAATCCATTCATCCGTTGCAGCGTGAAGAAGCAAGCAAACTTTCGCATTTATAATATTAGTGTGATTTTACATAATTTGCATTTGGCAAAGATTATAAATAATAATAATAGTAACATAAAACCGCGAAAAAAAAGCCTTGTCCATTTCCTGCTTCTCTTTGCCGAAGAAGCTGTTGTTATCCCGAATAAAAAAAAAAATAAATAAAAATAAAAGAGAGATATAACTACTAAGACGTGTACTGAAGAATCTTCGGTACACCTCTCCCTCCACAGTTGCAGTAGTATTACGAAATTATTCTTGATTCTTATCATTATTCTTATTCTTCATCTTTTACAGATTTTGGCGCTCTCCTAACCGGACGATCCACGCTATGCATCAGACGAGACGACATGACCGGCGTGCCCGTGGCTTCAGGAGTTGCCACCGCACGCTTTACCTTCCGCCGCCGCCACCTCTACTGGTCCGTGATCCTGGGACCCTCGATGACGGTACAGCCGAGGGCACTGCTGTTCCTGGACCGAGGGGGACGGCTGCTTTTGGAGCATCCGTTGAAGAAAGCTCCAGGAATCCACGCCACTTACGAGGACAAAACCGATAAAGTAAGAAAGTAACAAATTGTTACTTAGATAGCTTACACAAATAAAATGCGTTTTGTTTTATTATAAGCCACTGTTATTTACGTTACGGCAAAGGCATCTCTTCGCTTCTACCATTTGTCATTATCGTGACCTGACCAATCCTTTTTGTACGACTCCAGCTCATTCCGCTATCTTCGTTTGGGCTTACGCTGTTGTCGTTTGTTAGCTAAGAGTTCAGGACCCATGATGAGGCGGTCTTTGCCCAAATTTCCTTCAGGTCATTCAAGTCAATTCGTTATGTTCGTCCAAAATCAAATGTAAATCAAAACTAGTTCGAAAATATACGAACTAAACAGTAGTAGCCCTATAGTAGCAATTGCCCTGTATTATAACTTTTATTATGACTTAAATGTAGTTCACGTCAATCTGTTACTCAATAAATTCTAGTACATTTGCGAAAGCCTCGCTTAATTGTCCTCTGTAAATGGAATGTCTTGGTATAAACTACTTTGCTTTCAGCTATGTGGCGTTTGGCGTCGGGTACCTCGAGAATACAAACGCTTGTTGAGAGAGGGATCACTGTACGTAGCTCTTGTATGGGGAGATGAACGCAACAACACCATGGATAGTGCTCTCAGCGGCCGAATCAATAGGTAGGTACGACACGCTTCATCAGCTCCCTGGCAATTTATTGCGGAAATATGTTTCATGACTATTCATGTGGTTTTATGGCAGCAGATCCAATCCGCAATACTTATACAACTATGTTAGATTACCCTTGAACGGTTTCATGTACACAAAAGCAGTATAGTTCCGTATATATTGTAAATTAAATCAGCCGTGTGATTACAAACGGAAAGTCCCTCAGCTTCAATGGTAATCCATGTTGGAAAATAACGACTTGTCTGTAAATTATGAGTCATTACCGATCCTAATAGCAGTGAGATCATTAAATTTTTATTCCACGTCCTCGCTACTGGCGGCTTCTCTATTGACGAATTGAGAGAAACGTGCAATGAACAACAAATTGATTGAACTGTCATTTGTGTTGGTTTGTGTTGTGTTTGCGTGTTGGTTTATCTAGATAAGTTATTGAACATGCGTTAATAGCATAAAATGAAGTCGTACTCTTGATATAATGAACTATGAAACTCATCACCAGCTTATTTTATGTTACCACTGCTGGAGCACGTGCCTTCCTCCTCATAGAACGGATCATACCTAAACCACCACGCGGTCCCAGGGCAATTTGATGGTTGTTAACGACTGCTAATGCAGCTGGAACCATCGGAGTTATGTGCCTTCCGAAGCACGGAAGAGCTCGAGATGATACCAGCCAGACCAGCCTTTCTCAAAGTATTTTTAACTTCAGCACCCGCAGACCGAGCGTTTGCCATTGCTTTTTCGAACTCAGGGACTATATAAATTTAATTGAATGCTTATTGTTTCTGTTAACATTACAAGGTATCCAGCATTGGCATCAGAAATGTTCACTTCTCTCCTCGAGCCTGAGCATGCGCCAGCTTCAGTAGGCAATGGTCCTTGCGATGATTACCGAACTATTGGCCAAGAGGAGGGCTGGTGGGGAGGCACTGCGGTGGTCACCGGAGTGGCTGGCGCAGCTCCAAGTCTTCACCTGGCTCTTCTATACAATGGAGTGTTCACCCCGGCTTCAAGAGACCAGGGTGTTAGACTACTGCTCACTCTGCCAGACAAGAATCAAACTATCATCGATGACGTAAGTTTAGATGCCAATTCAAATTTTATTTTGAAATCATTGTCAGCAGTCTGTATACTTCAGCTGGCTCAGGCCAACGCCAGGGTTTAGCTTTTCCTACATGACATGAGGGGATTCAGCCATCAACCTCCATGCTGACCGAATGTAAGTTGGTGAGTTTTAATGACTGCTGTCTAACGACTACAAGCAGGACCAACGGCTTAACGTGCCATTCGAAGCAAGATCCACTTAAAATATCATGAACCCGTGATATTTTAACACTCATCCGCTGACTTTACATTGAAAAGTTCTACACTTGCAAGATCCCTAAACCAGCAAGTCATCGAGGTAGCCATATCTTAATAATTCTTCCATACTTGTGTATGTCACTGAACTCCTAAACGGCTGGAAAAATTTTGATGAAACTTTTTGTGTGTATATAAATTGGTCTCTGGATGATTTAGATTCCCAATTGAAGGTGACGCTGCAATATGGTTCAAGGATTATATTTTTAAACCATCATGGGATACTCGGACAAAGTCACAAGCGAACCCCTATTTTATAATAACATGGCGGCCCGCCCCGGCTTCGCACGGGAATTCGAATGAGTAGTTTCTCAGATTAGCGCGTTCAACCAAACAAACAAACTCTTCAGCTTTATAATATTAGTATGATATTTATTTTCAGGTGCAAAAAGTTTCGAAACCAAGCTACGAAATCAACGTGCTAGAAGTCTCCACGCTAGTCTCGTCTGCGGAGCTGAGATCTTTAGCTCGAGGGCGACTGCTCCTGACAGTGGAGTCGATGGGCAACCCAGAGCGCAAGATAACCGGCAGCGTCAGACAGAGAGCCTCGTGCGAGGTGTTCCACGCGTCGCTGGCTGCGGAACGGCCACCAGCGTCACCGGCTCCCGAAGGCCTCGCCTTACTTTACATCGACAAAGATGGGTCGCTTGTCTATGACATACAAGTAAGCGATGGTTTTATGTCATAGTTTATGTATTTTTAAATATGTGCTATATTCGTCTGTATATCCTTTTTGTATGATTCATCTCTTATTTCGGCAAATACAGTCCTTTTAGAAACAAAATACGTCTTATCTCAACTTTTCTTATTGTTATGTTGTGCAGGTCATTAAATGTTTCTAAATTCCATTTCTTAATCTCATTCTTAATGCTTTTGTAGCTTAAAAATAGATTTATTGTAAACGAAATTACTCTCATTTTTTGTTGTGTTTGCGTTTCCGACATTCATTTCGGTACGTCTGCATGTGCCTGATCATACAATTTTAAAAGAAGACAAAGCGTTTTATCTTCAGCCTTGGTCATTGATGCTAGTACAACTGTTTCAATAGTCAAAATGTGTCGCTTACGACACATTTCATTTACTTTAATAAAACATGACAATAACTTCGTTAATAATCTTTAAAATATATTTTACTTCCAAGTTATTAGTGCAGCACTTAATCACAATGATCTTAATGAGAAAAAGCTAACCGAAAACGATAGTTTAAGTGCACACAAAATAGTGAGATGAGATAATAAGTTCATCGACCTCACGATAAGACGGTGTAAGTGTTGCGCTAACGAGGTTTTAACGGTAATAAATTGCAGGTGGACAATATGAGTATCACCGATCCGAAGATAACGTTGGTGGAGGAGCAGGGCAAGAGGCATTCGCAGGTGGAGATCCTGGACACCCGCATGGGAGTGCTGGCCAGGCCTAGTGCGAGAATCTTTCCGCCGTTGTATGACGATCAGCTGGCCGTGCATATTGGCTCTGATGTTGGTAAGTTTATAAAATAATATGTTAATAAACCTAATTTATTTGCACTGACGGATGAAGACGAGTTTAAAGAATGATGTTTACTAATCGAAAGTACTCTTAAGTATCCTGGAAGTATTTTTTTAGCCTCTATTGTATTTATAGTGTCCCTAGATGCTATGTATCCTATTTAGGAGTCTGCGGTAGTGGTTTTGGGAGACTCCAAAGATTTGCCCCTCCTCGCGAGAATATTCGGTGGTGGAGAACACTTAAAAGATTATGTTAACCTGTTTCTTCCACCCTACTGTAGGCCCACCGATCCTACGAGGGAGGCTGGTATCACGTCCGCTGCCTGACGCTGCCAGCGCCGGCCCAGCTTTGCTTCGACGCACTGATGCCCGACTCCCCGTCACAGCAACGCCCATCGCTGGGTTAGCGTGGCTGTCCGTGGACGCGTTATGTGGAGTGCATTATGAGGTAATTTAAATAGTTTAATTTCTTCACATTGTAAGGAGGAAGATTACGGTGTTTAAATTGTAAAAGCGCCATCTACACAGGCTTTGTTAAACTCATTCGAAAGCTATCCATCTCATCAATGCAAGCATGTAATTTCTAATTAGTACCATTAAAGCGCTGTAGATGTCGCTTGTATTGTGCGTCTATATAAAAGGCCGATGCTGGCTTTCTCGAGCCTCTTTTTCCTTCGACCGACCACCACTGTACGAATCTCCCTACTGGACAATACACTCAGTGACACCGACCTGGCTGTTTCATTTTCAACATACGGTTCCTTAGACTATGAGAATGAGTGATTCGCATCAAGCCTCTACTATTAACAAACCTTTAGTGTTTGTTTTAGCACATATTTTGGCTATATTTTATTTATTTATATACATGAGCTTACAACTATTATTACAGGTTCACCACTCACCAATGCAATAGTGAAGCATTATTATAAAATATAAATGAGTGTAGGAAACTTTATTTATTTAGTTATTATTAAATTATGACATTATTAAAATTACTAATTACAATATCAATCATACATATAATTACATTATCGACATACATAATACAGTATTTTAATTTGTACCAATATCTTTTAATACATTAACACGAATAACGCACACTTTGTGAATTTACACAACGAACAAGCAAAAAGGTCAGTATCTTTCATTAAGATTCCGCATCGCCAGTGTCAGTAGGGCCTTGCTCAGAAGGTCGGTTCGCCCCCATGGCACCGCCAACTATTTTGGCCGGCGCCTCCATTCCAGACAACTATCCAGAACACAAAGACCTACCCGACTCAAAATCTCCGCATTACATAATCTTGCCTCTTAATAATTTAAAAATATAACATACCAATGTTAAGTTCCTTCTAATTATAAAGTTCATTGTACCCAACCATATCCAATAGTTGTAAGCTCATGTATATAAATAAATAAAATAAATATTTGTTTATGGCTTTATTTCTTTGAACCTTTTGTGCCATGGCTGGTATCAAGTCCTGCTAGACCAATGTATAACCCACATGGGGAGATCAAGCCAAAACCCACGAATGACCTAGGTACTTTTAAAGCGATCCTGGCATCGCAAAAATTGCCTAACTTTCACCAAAGCACCATTTTTTATGACTTTGTGTGGTTAGCACATAGCCAACGTTAGGTTTTATACGGTTAGAAATGTTTACGCAGTTTGTTTTGTGTGTCTCTCCCAAAAACCCCCTTAAGGGGGAAGACATACCCATTCCTACAACTAACATTAAAACCAGTTTAACCCTTCGTAGGTGACAGTGTCCGGCAACGTGGGCGCATGGTCGGCGTGGCTGGAGACGCACGCGGGCGGTGGCGACGGCGCGCGCGTGCTGGTCGGGACGGAGGGCTGCGTGCTGGAGCCGACGGCGGCAGAGCTAGCGGCCCTGCACGCCGGCGCCGCCTACCTCGACGTGAGGACCACGGACAACGATACGGCGGTACTGCGCACACGACTACCCCAGGTACGAAGCGGTTTTGGGTTAGTTCTAGAGTTCTGGGAGGGTTGCGTGCTGGAGCCGACAGCGGTGGAGTTGGCAGCCCTGCAAGCTGGCGTAGCCTTCTTCGACGTGAGGACCACGGACAACGACACGGCGGCGGCGGTACTGCGCACGCGACTACTACAGGTACGAAGAGCTATTGGGTTAGTTCTCTAAGCATGCTGAAGGTGCCGAGGTTACGTGCGTGGCGTGAGTTGTGTACTAGAGCTAACAGAGGCCGATCTTGCGGAGTATCTCAATATGAGGACTATTGGGGCTATTAGGTTAGTTCTCACAGCGCATGCGTGCTGGTTGGAGCCGACGACGGTGGCTTAGCTGGCGGCGCTGTACGCCAGCGTGGCCTACCTCGACGTGAGGACCATGGACAAGGACATGGCGGTACTGCGCACGCTACTACTACAGGTACTGAACGCTTGTGAGTTCTTGCTAGCTTTTAGTTCTCCGCTTTTGGGTTAGTTCGATTGCGTGCTGGAGCCGATTGCGGCCGATCTTGCGGAGTATCTCGATGTGAGGACTATCGGGGCTATCGAGTTAGTTCTCCCAGCGCATAAAGGGGGTGATGACGAGTATGTGCTGGAGCCAACAGCGGCAGAGTTGGCGGCCCTGCAAACCGGCGCCGCCTACCCCTCGACGTAAGGACTACGGACAAAGACACGGCGGTACTGCGCACGCGACTACCACAGGTACTTTGAATGCAGGAAATTTGTATCAAAACAGAGTGCTATTAAGTGCTCTGGGAGGGTAGCGTATTAAACTTCTGAAGCCGATGGCGGCTCATCTTGCGGAGTATTTTGATGTGAGGACCGAGGACAATGACACGGTGGTGTACACAGGTACGGAGTGCTATTGGGTTAGTTATTCTAGCGTACTAGTGCGGGCAGCGGCACCGTCAAAATAACAATAATGTTGGTTATAATTGTGTTCCTTTAGTAAAGATTTCCTCAGTCGATGTCGTGTGAAGTGTGTTTCTGCTTTCAACAACAAAAATATTTTATGGTAGTCTGACGTTTTGAACTCATGAAAGAAATATTTTTTCTTTGTCGCTCATATGCTCATATCATACGCTCCGTGGTAGGACGCCATGCTGAAATAAAGATAGTAGTGTTTATTGACCACATTTGTATATAATGTTTCCGTTCACTGTATAAGTGTTCTTGTAAGCTTTAGAAAATGAGTAAGAAACTGAATAAGTTCATAGAAAATTAATTTAATTTAATTACTTTACTTACTTATTTAATTTTTATTGTTTTTGCTGCTTAGCATGGAAAAAATGCGGGGTGAGTTTTGATTATGTATAATTTTAGATTTAAATAGAAATATTAACGATTTTTAAGCTACGAAAAGACTACTGTTTCATGCTGTTTGAGTCTGTGTCCCCAGTTGAAGTGAAGGCCAAGCAATTTTCCTGCAGTGAAATTAAAAAAAAAAGTTTCTTTAAAAAGTTTGTTCGCATCTGCAGATAAGCGTGCCACCATCATGCCTGCCGTCGACTCCGTGGATAGCTGGCAACGACCTGAGCCCTAACTACGCACCGTCACACGTGAACACGTCGCCTCCAGACAATTCGCTGTCCAACACTGCCTCCTGCTACTATGCCGGGAGGTTCTACGAAGACGGTGCGCAGTGGATGGCGGTTGATGTAAGTTTATCATTACATTACATTACCTAACCGACTTGAGCGATCCGATCCGAGCCCCTCTGAGAATTTAATAGACAAAGGAGCACGCACTGGTGCGTGATGGCGTTCCCTCTAGAAAACTTCTGACGGTGCTTTATTTCACACGGCTTGAGGAACCCATTAAGTTTCTTGCCGCCCCCAAAAAAGTCCGGTCACGCTAAAAATGCCGTCTG